>JBBBDQ010001069.1:4827500-4830000 GCA_037127315.1 Ascarosepion bandense
ATAGATAGATAGATAGATAGATAGATAGATAGATAGATAGATAGATAGATAGATAGATAATGAACAGACTGCGATAGATAGATAGATAGATAGATAGATAGATAGATAGATAGATAGATAGATAGATAATGGACAATCTATGATAGATAGATAGATAGATAGATAGATAGATAGATAGATAGATAATGAACAGACTGAGATAGATAGATAGATAGATAGATAGATAGATAGATAGATAGATAGATAATGAACAATCTATGATATATAGATAGATAGATAGATAGATAGATAGATAGATAATGAACAGACTGCGATAGATAGATAGATAGATAGATAGATAGATAGATAGATAGATAGATAATGAACAATCTATGATAGATAGATAGATAGATAGATAGATAGATAGATAGATAGATAGATAGATAGATAGAGAGATAATGAACAGACTGCGATAGATAGATAGATAGATAGATAGATAGATAGATAGATAGATAGATAATGAACAATCTATGATAGATAGATAGATAGATAGATAGATAGATAGATAGATAATGAACAGACTGCGATAGATAGATAGATAGATAGATAGATAGATAGATAGATAGATAGATAGATAGATAGATAGATAATGAACAATCTATGATAGATAGATAGATAGATAGATAGATAGATAGATAGATAGATAGATAGATAGATAATGAACAGACTGAGAGAGATAGATAGATAGATAGATAGATAGATAGATAGATAATAGACAATCTATGATAGATAGATAGATAGATAGATAGATAGATAGATAATGAACAGACTGCGATAGATAGATAGATAGATAGATAGATAGATAGATAGATAATGAACAATCTATGATAGATAGATAGATAGATAGATAGATAGATAGATAGATAGATAGATAATGAACAGACTGCGATAGATAGATAGATAGATAGATAGATAGATAGATAGATAGATAGATAGATAGATAATGAACAATCTATGATAGATAGATAGATAGATAGATAGATAGATAGATAATGAACAATCTATGATAGATAGATAGATAGATAGATAGATAGATAGATAGATAGATAATAGACAATCTATGATAGATAGATAGATAGATAGATAGATAGATAGATAGATAGATAGATAGATAATGAACAGACTGCGATAGATAGATAGATAGATAGATAGATAGATAGATAGATAGATAGATAGATAGATAGATAATGAACAATCTATGATAGATAGATAGATAGATAGATAGATAGATAGATAATGAACAGACTGAGATAGATAGATAGATAGATAGATAGATAGATAGATAGATAGATAGATAGATAATGAACAGACTGCGATAGATAGATAGATAGATAGATAGATAGATAGATAGATAGATAGATAATGAACAGACTGAGATAGATAGATAGATAGATAGATAGATAGATAGATAGATAATGAACAGACTGAGATAGATAGATAGATAGATAGATAGATAGATAGATAGATAGATAATGAACAGACTGAGATAGATAGATAGATAGATAGATAGATAGATAGATAGATAGATAGATAATGAACAGACTGCGATAGATAGATAGATAGATAGATAGATAGATAGATAGATAGATAGATAGATAGATAGATAGATAATGAACAATCTATGATAGATAGATAGATAGATAGATAGATAGATAGATAGATAGATAGATAGATAGATAGATAATGAACAGACTGCGATAGATAGATAGATAGATAGATAGATAGATAGATAGATAATGAACAGACTGCGATAGATAGATAGATAGATAGATAGATAGATAGATAGATAGATAGATAGATAGATAATGAACAGACTGTTTGATAGATAGATAGATAGATAGATAGATAGATAGATAGATAGATAGATAATGAACAGACTGCGATAGATAGATAGATAGATAGATAGATAGATAGATAGATAGATAGATAGATAATGAACAATCTATGATAGATAGATAGATAGATAGATAGATAGATAGATAGTGAACAGACTGAGATAGATAGATAGATAGATAGATAGATAGATAGATAGATAGATAGATAGATAATGAACAGACTGAGATAGATAGATAGATAGATAGATAGATAGATAGATAGATAGATAGTTAGATAGATAATGAACAGACTGCGATAGATAGATAGATAGATAGATAGATAGATAGATAGATAGATAGATAGATAGATAGATAGATAATGAACAATCTATGATAGATAGATAGATAGATAGATAGATAGATAGATAGATAGATAGATAGATAGATAATGAACAGACTGCGATAGATAGATAGATAGATAGATAGATAGATAGATAGATAGACAGACTGCGATAGATAGATAGATAGATAGATAGATAGATAGATAGATAGATAATGAACAGACTGCGATAGATAGATAGATAGATAGATAGATAGATAGATAGATAGATAGATAATGAACAATCTATGATAGATAGATAGATAGA
>JBBBDQ010001069.1:4840000-4860000 GCA_037127315.1 Ascarosepion bandense
CATATATATATATATATATATATATATATATATATATATATACTTTTAATTCTATCGTGTTGCTCTTTTGATGTCCCTTGCATCTTCAATTCTTGGGTTGAGCAGCAACAATAAGCAACATAATTTAGTTCAGTGGAAGAGACGAACGATACTACAAATGAAGAAGAATCAGCTAGCGCGAGTTGTTTCCCTTAGCATGGACTGTCGGAAAATGCCAACACTTGGGAGATATAAAAGACTTTCTGAACGGTGGAAAGTCTACTACTACGGCAGGTTAAATTTGCAACAATGATATTGAACTCAATTTGAAAGTTACTTGCTTTCGACATATTAAATAATAACACAAATCAGTTTTTTCCCCGGATCATTATCATTTTTGAGGAAATTAATTTAAAGATTACATTTACGTTGCAATTTCATTCCGGTCACCAGTAAAAGCCTTACAGCACAAACTTATAAAAGTTATAATTTTTTTTTTTTTAATCATTTCACCCCGAGCAAGGCGGAAACGCCACTGATGTACGAGGGGTTACATAAATGTAAAAAGATTAATTAGAAAAGAGTGAGGAGTACAAACTAGTTAGAAAGGAACAATAGAAAGCAGGTGCGATGACAGATACATAGGTGGAGAGAAAGGGAAGGTTATACAGGGGAGGGGAGAGAGCTAGAGTCCAGTGGTTAGTAGATGAGTATTGACTTTGCATTTAAATTTCTGGAGGTTGTAGCCGTCAGGAAAGCAAGAATACGGGAGCGAGTTATTGCAGCTTTGCAAAGTGTATATGGATAAGATTCAAGGCACAAGTACATTATCACTAAATCATTGGGTCATCAAATAAGATTTTCATTTACTTCAAACAGAAATTTTGATAAACTATTTACCTATATTATGATGCAGTTCTAGTATGCATTTTAATAAACAATGCAAATTTAAAACGTTTTGTCTTATAATTTGTACCCAGTAATTTTATGGTGTTATATAAAATTTTATCTGTTTTTTAATTTCATTAATTATTATCTGATAAATTTTATTAATTGTTGTAATCTTTTACAATTTTTTTGCTTTTGATGATTCATAATTAAAATTTTGGTTTGAATCTGTTTTCCATTGAATGTAGCTCATACAATGGATCTCAAGCTTATTTGGATTTATTCTTGAAATATTAAACATTTAAATTCAGTTTGTAAGCAAAAACCTGCGGAAATTAGTAATTTTTTTCAGACGATCTTTAAAACTAAACACTCACCGTCCGTGCATAGAATACTGCTGTCATATCTGGTCATGCGCCCCTGTTGTTCATCTCAGTTTTCTCGACAGGCTCCAAAGGAGAATCTGTAATGTGATAGGTCCCGACTTGGCAGCACGACTCCAGCCATATTCTCACCTTCGAGATTCTGTCTGTTCTACATATATTTTCGTGGGTTCTGCTCCGATAAACTTAAGACATAGGTGCCCCACCACAAGAATTTACCCCTGAAACTAGACTGGCAGCATGTCCTACCTTTTGACAGTTAGATCAATCAAATGCAGCCGACAATTTTACTCCATCAGCTTCTTTTATCGAACTTCCTGCCCGTGGAACTCCCTTCCATATAGTTGCTTTAATAACGACTACAACCTACAGAAATTTAAATGCAATGTCAATTCTTATCTCTTTTCCACTTGATTCCAGTCTTTTCTACCTCACCCCGTATAACATGTTTCTACCTTCGCAACTGTCTTCATACCTGCGTTCCCGTCCATCTCTTGCCCTTTCTCTAGCACCCCTGTAACTAGTTCGTCTTCTCTTCACTCTCCTCTTGTTTAAACTTTACTCTTATGTAGCCCCCTGCGCATCAGTGGCGGTACCGCCTTGCTTGGGGTGAAACAATTAAAAAAATCTATGATTTTTGTGAAAGCTATGATTTGTGACAAATCCTAGCTTTCACGCCGAGTGATATACTAATTTTCTAAAAATCGAAAAAGCAACCTGCCCTACTAACACGCATTGCAGAAAATGTTTCGCTTCGAAATTTTCATTAGGCTACAAACTACAAAAATCAGTGGGTACCACAGAGAAATCTTTATGATAGCAACCAAGATCAAAACAATATACCGAGTATATCAGCGTCGAATAATTCCTCATCTCAAACAATCAGACAAAAATTATTTATCTATCTGCTTCAGTTCATATCTATTTATCAACATTTCCTGATAAACTTGCAAACTGCACCAGTCTCTTGGTATTTTTCTATTAAAATATAAATTGATCTCTTCATATCTCTATGTCAATTAATATTTTGGTATTCTTATTGAACTACACCATTTATAATTTTCCACGATATTTATCTTCAACAAACGTTTAAAAGCGCCACAAAAGAATCCCAGATCTTGGAATAGTTTACCCAACGTATCTCGATATATTTCTGAGATAAGGAATTGCAACTATTTACATCGTTCTGAATGTTATCCTCGTTTGTACACGACATTTCGGCCGTTTTACACTCCGGCCTTCTTCACGAGATATGCTTTAGAATTTCAAACCAAACACTTTATTTCATCCACCGGTGTATATTTTCTAGCTGCACGTGCCATGTCTTTTGTGTATATTTCTGTTTTCAGTTATTTCGAGTTAAAACAATCTAAATACTTAATTAAACTAAATGGCTATTTAATAATTCTAGCTTAATATACCACAAGACGAAAATGAGGGAAAAAAGGGTGTTTTACTCTCCTCGTTAAACTGGAAAAGGCCTATCTCCCTTTAAATTTCATTATATTAATATCCTTTGATTTGTTATATTGCCACTACCCGACGCATACAACCAGATATCAAAAACTTGGTGTCGAACAACATCAATCTCTGGCAGTATTATTTTTTGTTCATTCTTCTCTTTACAAGTATCTTTCTCTACATACTTTTTTCAGATTCTGGCCTAAAATTCTCAAAACAAAAACTAAATAATTATTTCGTTTATGTGTAAAACCCTAGAAGAAATATAAAAAAAACGAACCGACTATGAGTCAGTTAAAGTGCTATACGTGATACACGCTTGGGCGATCAGGTCTCGAAAGAGACATGACTGACTGGGCAGAAGATTATCCCGCAGTAGGTTGCCATTGTTTTCTGCGGTAGACTGGTTGCCGACCAAGGCTATAGAACCCAATCTGTCCTGCTATTTGACTCATAGCTAGAGGGAGAAGAGATAGATTATATTACATTATTATATTAAGTATAATATCTGGGGGATCAGTTTATTACTTAATCACAATATAAAACCGATCCCCCACTTTATGCCCAGTAGAAATCTTTGTTATATTTCCAACTATAATATGTCAGTCAGTCAGTCAAGTGCCATGCGTGATACACGCTTTGGGCAATCTTGTCTCGAAAGTAACATGACTGACTGGGCAGAAGATTATACCGCAGTAGGTTGCCATTGCTTTCTGCGGTAGACTGGTTGCCGACCAAGGCTATAGTACCCAATCTGTCCTGCTATTTAACCCATAACTGGAAGGAAGAGACTGATTAATACCTTTCCCAAGGGTATTTGCGCGTAAGTGAATACAATGGATTCAACTGGAATTCGAACTCGGCTCCCCGGTTTCTCGTTCCGAGCCGATATCTACTGTACCACAACGCACATCCTAAACCGACTATAAGTAAAATATACTTAACTCAAAAATATCAAAGTCAAAACAACACGTACCTTTGGTAATACTATTTTTTTAAATATTTTCTCCTAGAAAAATGCTTGAAATACTATAAATAATGATACACAGTCATACCTAAAATCAAAGCATCGTTGTGTGATGCGTTGTAGAACTACATCAGTCCCCGTGAAGTCAAGAACTCGGCCTGGCATCTGTTCCACACAGATGTTATTAGTTAATGGATTTATTTCCTCAAACGTTACCGTATTTCGTGATTCGTATTTGTAGATCTTTTCCACGATAAGAGAGAGCAACCGATAATACGCAAAGATGAGAACGGACCGGAAATATTAAAGTCCGAAGTGGAAGCTGCAATGGCTAAACTGAATAGACAAAGCAGCTGGTCTAGACAGCATTGTAATAGAGCTGCTGTTAGCCCTGGAAGAATTCGGCGTAGAAAAAATTACGGAAATAATAAATAAAATTTATAATAGTGCTATAATGCCAGACGAATTATGCAAATCCATTTTCATAGCATTGCGTAAGAAGCCAGGTGCAAATGAATGTGAACTACACCGAACTATCAGCTTAATGAGTCACATTACAAAACCGATCGTCCGAATACTGATGAATAGAGCAAGAAGCAGAATCAGTCCAGAGATAGGACAAGAACAGTGCGGGTTCCTCAAAGACACTGGGACAAGAAATGCCATATTCATGATTAGGATGCTCTCTGAAAGGGCAATACAAATGAAGAAAGACTTATACCTGTGCTTTATTGATTATGCGAAGGCGTTCGACAAAATACGCCACAAAGAATTGATAGAGATGCTCAGGAGGCTCGATATATTTGGGAAAGACATTAGGGTAATTAAAAAACTCTACTGGTAGCAAACTGCCTGCATGCGGACAGGTAACGAATTCAGCAGTTATACAAAGATTGAAAGAGGCGTAAGACAGGGATGTGTATTTTCACCGGATTTATATAACTTGTACAGTGAGAATATTTTGAGGACCCTAGATGTTATGCCAGGATTTGTCATCAGAGGTCACAATCTGAACAACGTAAGATAGGCAGACGACACAGTGTTGATTGCAGACACGGAAAAAAAGCTGCAGGATCTCCTACAGAAGATAGCTGAAGAGAGTGACATGAAGGGATTACAAATAAACTGCAAGAAAACCGAATGCATGGTCATCAGCAAAAACAGCAGCCCAAAGTGCCAAATACAGGACGTGGGGTGTTAAAATCATGCAGGTACGAATATTTCAAATATCTGGGAAGTGTTCTAACTGAAGACGGAAAGTGTGACACAGAGATCCAAAGGCGAATTGGTATGGCGAAAGACGCGTTGCAGAAGCTGAGTAAAGTATTAAGACAGAGGAAACTTTCATTTGAAACAAAGAAGAGAGTACTGGATTGCTATGTGATGTCAGTTCTTCAGTATGGCAGCGAATGTTGGACAATATTAACAAAGATGAAGGGGAAACTTGAAGCAGCTGAGATGTGGTTTTACAGAAGGATGCTGCGGACATCGTGGACCGAGCATGTGAGCAATGACGAGGTTTTGGAAATGATGGAAACGAAAAGGAAATTAATATTGAGCATCAGGAAGAAACAACTAAAGTTACTGGAACATGCAATGAGGAAAGAAGGCTTGGAGAACCTGATACTAACAGGCCGGATGGAGATAAAAAGAGACAGAGGAAAGCAACGGATAACGTATTTAAAAGGCCTAAGCAGGTGGACGAAAGAACGAGGGCTGAGAGACGTTACAGGAGAAAGCGTGCTAAAAGCCGCCAAGGATAGGGAGACGTGGAAGGCCATGATCGCCTACGTCCTGAAGGGACAAGGTACATAAAAGAAGAGGATTTGAACTCGACACCCTATTTTATTTACTAAAGAGTGTCAATTAGGTTTATAGCCCGCCTCATTCGAGAAATTTTAGTAAAGGGAGTCGAAAAAGAGCAAAACGTACCTCGTTTATTGTGACCCTTTTCGTCGCCGAGCGGTAAATCACGCCGGATAGAACTACTTTTTTGTTCTTAATAAAGATAAAAAAAGCGGGTTCGATCCGTGTCGAAAAAATATCTCTAATTCACCAGGCACAGTGAAATCAAAAACTTGACCGGGTATCTATTTTACAAGATTTCTTGAATGTGCAGGTCGATAGACACAATAAACACAGTTAAAAAAACAAAAATAACAAAAAAAAAAAAACCAACAAAAAACGTCTATTTCAAATACGAAGTATCCTCTATAATAATATTTGAATCAATAGAAGTGCTATGCATTACCATTTGGATAGATGATCAACTTGTCTAAAATTTAAAGTGCATGTTCTTGTATGCAAATAGTTATTTCTACAACATCCCATAAAGGCTAAATTGGGCTCATTTCATACGAAATCTTTGACCGCCTCGTTTTTAAATATCTCTAAAATCAGCCTCAAGCTAATTCCGGATAATAAGATTATCCTGTTGGAATAGATCAACTAGTGTGGGTACATGGAGCACATGTAGGGTGTAAAGTGTGCAACAGAAATCATCGGTCAATAACGCGTTTAGGCGGATGCAACCCTTGCCACATGAACATCTCACACAATATGATTGAAGTATTACCACTTTGAGTTTGGCTATAGTTATTTTAACATTAGCAGAGACCACTTGCGCTTGCTAATGCAACTAGACTCAGCGGGGTTTCTGGATAATCTGTAAGCAGCAGTAGCAGCAGCAGCAGCAGGCTCGACTTCATAAATTTACGTTCGCTACTAGATTGACAGCTAGGTCTCACCGTTTTACAGTTGACATAGGTAGATGCAACTGTCTGTTCTATCCAAAGCGTTTCTTTACTCGCAATTCTTGCCTGCGGAACAGTCAGTCAGTTAAGTGCCATACGGGATACACGCTTTGGGCGATTATGTCTCGAAAAAGACATGACTGACTGGGTAGAAAATTATCTCGCAGTAGGTTACCATTGCTTCCTGCGGTAGACTGATTGCCAGCAAAGATTATAGAACCCAATCTGTCCTCTTATTTAACCCATAACTGGAGGAAAGAGACGAATTAATACCTTTCGCATGCAAGGAATTCAACTGGAATTCGAACACTTCTTGCCTGTATAACGCTCGCCCAATTTCCCTGATGTTCAAAAAGTTAACTCCAGCGCCAATCTTCATATTCTGTCTTTCTGATACCTATTCTTTTATTGTCCATTTCTTCAAAGTTTCTTCATTAAAGTCTTTTAATTCTCATCCACTTCTTGTAACCACTCATGTCTTAGTAGCATTACCATTTTACTTAAGGGGAAAATATATTTTTTCAAGTTTTAACAAAGCCAAGATTCTCAGACTCTTAGTCACAATGCCATGTGTTCATTCTGACTCAATAATTGATGGCTTTTAAACAATTCTGTTTAATCAAGTTTGGAGCCAACAAATGGTATGCTTTTTGACATTTTCTAAAAGTCCAAAATCAAAACCCTCACCTTCCTGACAATTCCATTTGTGAGATTCCAACCCGGATCTCATAACCGGAACAATCTAACAAATCAGCCTTGAGTTACAGATTCATATCAGTCAGTTAAGTGCCATATGTGATACACGCTGTGGGCGATCATGTCTCGAACGAGACATGACTGACTGGGCAAAAGTTTATCCCGTAGTAGGTTTCCGTTGCTTTCTGCGGTAGACTGGTTACCAGCCAAGGTTACAGAACCTAATCTGTCCTATTATTTAACCCATAACTGGAGAGAAGAGACGGATTAATACCTTTCCCAATGTTATTTGTGCATAATGAATGCAAGGAATTCAACTGGAATTCGAACTCGTCACCCCGATCTCAAGTTCCGAGTCGATATCCACTGCACCACATCGCACATCCTAGCAGATATATATACATATCTATATAAAAACATGTGAGAAAATGTACGTATTTTCTTTTTCTTTGTGTGCCGTGTCCTTTCAGGACGTAGAAAATTATGGTTCTGTTTCTTGTCATTCTCAAAATTCTTCATCTTGGTCTCTCCCAAACTCTACTATCCATTTGCTCAGGCCTATCAAGTAGGTCTCGCGCTGCTTTCTTCTGTCTCTCTTTCTCTCTATCCGTACTGTGAGTATTAAATTCTCCAGATCCATCTTTCTCATAATATATCCCAGAAACCTCATCTGTCTCTTCTTATGTTAATTATGAGTTTTCTCTCACTTCCATCCTCTTCGTTAGTTATGTGCTCAGTCCATGGTATCCTCAGTATCCTTCTGTAAAACTACATTTCTGATGCCTCAAGCCTCTCCTTTATCTTTGAGAAGATTCTCCACCATTCACTGCCATATAACACTATTTTTGCATGCAGAAAAATATAACACTATTTTAGCACGACGGAGCGAAAAAATTACTATTAGTTTTATTATTAATTGTGCAGATTATATTGTTATTTGTTAATCTTGACATTATCAAATTATCCTGTAAACAGATTTTTAAACCTGAAAAAATAAATGAAGTAATCAGTTGGCAAAGGGAAGAAGACGAAAAGAAATGATATCATCAGGAATATGGTTGTTTCATTGGTTAAACCAAGGGAAGGAAGTAACTCCGCTTCAAAGTGCAAAGGCGGGAGTGGTTTGATTGGCTAAAGATTTGATTTGCATGAACACCCCACGTCCGTCATGCCTCACCCATAAGAAATTGCGACATGCATAAAAATAGAGTCCTAGTGGGCCAAAATCAGTCGGAGTCGGGGTTGTTCTTGTCCTGTCTCTGGTCTGATTTTGCTTCTCGCTCTATTCATCAGGATTCGGACGATCAGTTTTGTTATATGGCTCATTAAAATGATGATTCTGTGAAGTTCTCACTTGTTTGTACCTGGCTTCTTAGGCATTGTTATGAAGATCGAGTTGCTTAGATCGTCTGGTATTACATTACTAGTATAAATTTCATTTCTGTCTAATAATAGTTGTTTTATATGAAAACATATACAAGTACATGCAGATAACTCGCTGTTTATTCAACAAGGAAAATTCTATACACTTGCGAACATTTTATTTTTGTTAGAGAAGGATGAATTCTTATCGACTCGTCTTGATTTTTAACGAAATTGTCTTTGATAAACCTTGGTCAAGCGTTAGGAGGAAACATGAAAAGGTGTTAGATGAAGAAAGGTATAGGAGAAATTTGTTTTATTTTAACTTTCGATTCCATGATGAATTAATCGTTTTAACCGAACACAAACACTTGGAATCAATCAGAGCATTCTCGTAATCGCCTAAAGGATTCCACAGCTGATTATATTTCAAGTCTTTGGTAAATTTTCATCGAAATAGGTCAGAAAGTAAATTACAGTTATTTGAGCTTCAGTAACCCTTACTTTAAAAATAATGCATACTTTTATAAAAGTAGGATATTCCTGTCACTTATCGCTTCATGAAAGTATTGTTATGGATACCTTCCATCGGGATTGAACACCCATACTTTATGTTTACAATAGCTTGATAGATCCTTTTGTCCAGTAAGGATATCCGTTACTTAATGAAACAAATGAAGTATTATTATGGCTACCTTCCATCGGAATTGAACACCCATACTTTATGTTTACAATAGCTTGATAGATCCTTTTGTCCAATCAGAATATCCGTCACTTAATGAAACAAATGAATTATTATTATGGCTACCTTCCATCGGGATTGAACACGCATACTTTATGTTTAAAATAGCTTGATAGATCCTTTTGTCCAGTAAGAATACGCGTCACTTAATGAAACAAATGAAGTATTATTATGGCTACCTTCCATCGGGATTGAACACCCATACTTTATGTTTAAAATAGCTTGACAGATCCTTTTGACGAGTAAAATTATCTTTAATACAGGAAAATAACATATTGTCAGGTCATGTTAACCAAGATAATGAAGGCGCTATGAAATTTTCTTTATCTCGTTTATTCTACCCAATGTTCCCCCATTAAGGGTATTATTATAAATAAAACGTATTTCACGGATGGAAAGAAATAGCTGAATGAAAAAGGAATGGCAAACTTGCTTTGTTCTGGGGGAGATTTCTATGTTTGGTATATTAACATGTAAACACTTGTATCTCACGCAGAGAAACCATAATATATATAGAGAGGAAGAGGAGGAGCAGAACGAAAAGATATAATCTTACATATAATATCGAGTTTATTCTGTGTTTCTGAAGAAGGAATATATTCTCAAAGGGAAACGACGCATGGGGTTGCTGCGTGATAGCTGTCTTGTCCGAGCAAAAGCTCTCGCAAGACAAACAACTCTTGCGCATTGTCACCAGGAAACTAATTGACTGACTGCCTCTTTCATCACTGTAAGAAGTGATGTCACTAAGAAGTCATTATGTGATACTTTTGAATTCATGTCTATCAAAAGGAAATAATTGCGTTTTGTATAACTATATCCGCATTTTACCTATAGAAGTTACGTTAAAAATGTATGCTAATTTTCTTACGAGAATCTACTGTTTCGGATGAATCTAAATAATATTTTTCTATCTACACACGCACACAAACACACACACATTGTGTATTTGTATGTACTTGTGTTTTGCGTATTCGTGTATATAAGTGTACGTGTGTACGTTTTCCTCCAAATAGAAAATTGAATATTTAAATCATATCAACCGGGACAAGAAAAAATAGGAGAGAAAAAAAACAAAAAAAACAAAAACAAAAAACGGATAATAAATTGTATAACCCGTTTATAAAAAGTTTAGAAAAATATGATTTCACTGGAAGGAATGATCGGTCAAGTTTATGCGAAGGAAGCTGATGTAAGGGCAAGCCCAAAAGAAAGAAGGCCGTAATATATTAGGACATTTTATGCAAAAAAGTCAGGCACAGGATGGCAAAAGAAATAATCCTAAATAAAAGAACAGAGGTCAGGATGTCATATTGCTTGTGATCAACCAATATTCGGGAAAGAAATTTGAGAACTAAACCAAAAACAAATGTTTTTTTTTTTTAAAGAGGACACAACATTAGACAAATAAATTCTGTCCAACAGGGAAATGGTTTTTTAGAAGCTTTAACAATAAAAGGTTATGAAGCAGTAACTGAAACAAAGACTCTCACGACATAATTTTCCAATTCCTCTCTCTCTTTTACACACACACACACACACACACACACACACACACACACACACACATATATATATATATATATATTCGTCAGCTACATATAAGCCGGTTTCGCAGGTCATCAGTGTGGCTAGACATCCACTAGCTTCTAGTGGGGATCGAAACTCGACCGATTTGCTGTCAGTCGGAGTCGCTAACCATAGATGCATAGAATTAGAGAAGGGAAATTTTAGCGTGTTATATGTAAGCGGTGTATACACACGTCAGTCACCGAAAGAACTCAATTCATTGCTAAAGAGTATTGCATAAATCGCGGAAGTGGTAGCTGTTTTATATAAAATTTTCCTCTCTCTCTCTTTCCCTCTCTCTGTCTTTATATATATATATATATATATATATATATATATGGTTAATGCCAAGAATTTGGCTATTTAACTCAACAGGTTCATGCAGACTTCGATATTTCGGGTAAACACTGTTGTATTTTATTTAATTGATCTTGGGGTAATTTGATATTTAGTGGGTGTGGTCTTATTTTCGATTGTTTTTTTTTTATTTAGCAGGTGTTTCATTTCTTTTCACCACTTTTTAATGTACGTGTGAATGGGTGTACGCTTAATTTCTTTATACTAACGAGGTCCCACGCAATTTCTTTTTAGTGATTTGTTTTTGTTATTTATTTTGACTTTTTTTTTCATTGGCTTGACATTTTTCTTGCCATGTCGGTTTCTTTTTTAGATCCTGGTTGAATGTGTGTGTTCTTGTGTCTGTTTGTGTTTGTGGGCTTTATGTTTTATATTTTTTTTGTTTAGAAGTTATATTATTTTTTATTTTTTATCGTGTTAGAGTTTTATTATATTTATGTTTATATTTTTAAAAGTGGTAGTTTTGAATTTTTATGTTTATTTGATTTTCTTGCTATTCATGTTAGAAGATAGATATTTGTTCGCGTATCTATATTTTCCCATTATTTTGTTTCTTTTATTTACTATTTTAGATGTTTAAAGCTGATTTTTGGCTATTTGCTCTTCTAAACTTAATTTACAGTTTTTGGTTTTGCTTCCATGTGGTTGCGTTTAATTTATTATTTACCATTTAATTTTGGTAGGAATTTTCTTTCTGATTCTATAAGTAATTTGATAACGTTGTATTGTTTTTGTATTTTCCTGTGTTGAGTGTATTTTGTATTTTTGTATGTTCTAATGAATGAGAAAAGTACATCTCCATTGATTGGTTATATGTTGCAGTGATGTCGAAAAAGACTGTGTACAGTTTCTTGTTATAGGGTTAAGCAATTTATTTCGGTTGTTTGATGAAATATATGCCAATAGTATTTCTTACTAAAATGAAAACCAAACAGGGTATTGAAAAGTTGATATTAATAAAAGAACGGGAAGCCAAGTTATTATAATGTTCATTAATACTTTCACCTTCATTGATTCAGTTGAGATCTCTAAATAAACATAAATGTTTTAAGGCTACCTTTATTTTTCCAGAATGTCATAAACCCCGATTTTGTGAGATAGATTTCAGATTCCAGAATAAAATAGAGAGACTTGTTCTTGAATTCGAAATTTAAAAAATAGTTTAGCCCAAATACTGAGTGATACAATTTAATTCCAGAGTTTTTAAATATCTTTCCTAATTTTATCATCTGTCAGTTAACTTTTGTTTATGTATGAACCGGACTTCGTTATGGTTGGATGAATATTAAAATATAGGCTTTATTTCTGCGGTCATCTGAAATTTAGTGTAGTGAGTGTTGCAATATGATTTTAAGTTAAAATAATATGAAAAATAATTACATTAGAAAAAGATGAAAAACAACGTTTATTCACAATTTGTTTATTAGACATTAAATTTTCATTTAGTATCCTCCATAATTTAATTGATTTTAGTTAGACTTTTGTAGAATAATAAACTAAAGCCATTTTTACTTTTGTTGAGAAATGGATGATGCTGGTCTCCTAGAGAGCAACACAGTGCGCCTCCATGGCCTTACTCTCTTAGTCGATCTCAAATAGAATGACTTTATCAAAACTATAGCAACATCTTTTGCTAGGAAGTTTAGATCACTTTGTCGGTCCAGAAATTTTATCGCATCAGATTCCATTTCGCACATTTACAAATCTATCATTTGTCCTTGCATTGAATATTGTTTTCATATCTGGTCGGGTGCTCCTGCAATCCATGTTGAGGTTCTGGATAAAATTCAAAGAAGTATCTGCGACGTAATCGAACCTGACTTGGCAGCACGACTTCAGTCACTTTCTCACCGACATGACGTGGTTTCCCTCTGTCCTTTCTACAAATATTTTCCTGGAAACTGCTCTGATGAGCTTGTTTTCCTGGTACCCCGACCACATGTATTTACACATGCTACTAGAGATGTGCTTTGTGGTGCGTTGGATATCGGCTCCGAACCGGGGAGCCGAGTTCAAATTCCAGTTTAATTCATTGCATTCACTTACGCGCAAATACCCTTGGGAAAGGTATTAATCCGTCTCTTTTTTCCAATTATGTGTTAAATAACAGGACAGATTGGGTTCTATAGCTTTGGCTGGCAACCAATCTACCGCAGAAAGCAATGGTAACCTACTGCGGGATAATCTTCTACCCAGTCATTCATGTCTCTTTCGAGACATGATCGCCCACGCGTTTACCACGTATGGCACTTAACTGACTGACTAGACTGGCATCACTTTCTATTCTCAAAATAGTTGAATGTTGCTACCTCTTCTACTCTAACGGTTTCTGTCAAGCACTTCTCTGTTTTGAAACTCGTTTCCGTTTTCTTGGTTCCCTGATAGCTACAATTTCTAAAATTTAAATGCAACATTCAAGAATAAATGATGAATAACCCCTTTGAAAGATCATCATACAATAAACGATAAACTTATTAGTATGCAGTAGAGCTTTTGGATATTGTTTTGGTAATTCCCTTGTGACAAACCACTGGCGTAAACTTTTACTGCTGTCAATGAGGCTCCATTTCTCATCGCATGTCATTATTCGATGCAAAAATGGTTCTTTTTTTTGTTTGTAATCATACAGTAAAAATACTCGATATTACTTAAATGTAATCATTTTGATTGGCTTATAAATAACAATATATTGAAAGAAACATTATATGGAAAGAAAAAGAGCCAGCAATAAGTCAAGATTTATATATATACTAAGTTCAAAATGCTTAAATAAGTGATAATCAGTGGCAGAAATATCAGATGAACAGCAAGAATTAGGCAACATTTATAATTGAGGCTATGCAGCCTTTGGGCAGTTGATTGAGAAGCAAAATTGAACCATCGTTTTAAGCAAGATTAGGATGCGTCTTTTCCAATGTCTCTTTCATACACTCAATTTCTCTACTATGCGACGGTTAAAATGGTTTTTCTCTTGTCTTTTCATTCAATTTGCATTTCTACAATTACACTATATCTGAAAATAACTTATGTACTTGTTATAGTGGAACATCCTGCCATCCCCGAGAATAGAATGCTCTACTTTATAAAAGACGGTAACGAGCGGTACGAAGAGGAAAGGTCTTAGGCATTCGCCTGACTGCTCTATGACACTGTCAGCTCTCTGCTTTCAGGTAGAGGGCGCTCTCTGCTTCCGAGCAAAGAGCACAAACCCAGTCGTGGTTCCGCCGAAGGGTAGAACCACGACTGGGGAAAAATAGACAGACATTTTTTGGCCCGGCTATATGGCCTGGAATACCCACTATAAAATGACCATGTGTCACATCTGGCCTTGCGTGGGAAGGCGAGTAAATACGGGAAAGGTCTTAGGCGAAGGCATTGACTATTCGATAGTCGATTCCGCTCCAACCCATGGCTTGCCTAGATGTGTGTATTATTGCTAATTGTACCTTAGTACAATAAATCTGTATTTCTTATTCCTGGTGTGGAGTTCCATTCTTCAACTGATCATTTTATACTGTATTTCTTTTCGGGATATATCGTATATGAATACAATAAGTAACCAACAGACAGGAAATACTATCTTGAATCTATTATGTTTCATTTTAACAAGTTTCTTTTCAGATTTTAAAAAGCCGAATGGTTTCGATTTCAATTCATAAATTCAACTAAGTTGGTTAGGAAAAGGCCAAGAAGAGGAGAAAGGGGTAATAGTATCGCACCTTTTTAGGCTTGGAAGGCAGCATGTGGGAACTGAAGGAGGAAGGCCTAAACCCACAAACAATGTGGAAATTAATAGAATCAGCACGTACTCCCAATAGTCTGAGTGATAAAAGTAATCTGTGCTTAGTAGAAAAAACTGGGATATCAAAATATTATGGTCAACATTTGCTTCTTAACCAACATAACGAATTAATTAGCAAGTGTTTTCATTGGGTAAATTTAAACTACCTTAAAAATATTTAACTATTCCGTTCCTTTCAATTTAATCGTTATATTTTTAGCCTAATACTTTTATACCAGAATTTAAGTTTTGATTCGTGATACCCTTAAGTTTATTCCTACCAGCTACCTTTGACCTCTCGGACAAGCTGCTGCCTTCCACTCCTATATATATATATATATATATATATATATATATATATAAATGGCGCGAAGATATTAGAAAACCTCATTTCCTCCTAAACGATCGCTACTCTTCCTCTTGTAGGATAAAACGAATAAAAATAACAAATCATCTTTCGTGTGATGTGGTCCTGAGGGTCTACAGACCCCCAGCACCACATCCAGTTAACAATAGAATATAGCCAGAGGCAAAATATGTGTTTTTGTTGTAATCTTCCGTTTTTTTTAAAATAATGTTTCTTAAGTTGAAATGTTCTTAGGTGGAGAGTAAGAGTTAATTATATTTTATCTAGATATCCCGGTGATAGTCCTTAAGAGGTGTGCTCCTGAACTTTCCCCTGTCCTCTCTAAACTATTTAACTACTGCCTTTCTGTTTCCTGCTTTCCTGCATGCTGGAAGTTCTCTTCAGTTGTTCCTGGATTTAAGAATTGTGGTGAACCCTCGGACCCACCCAAATATCGTCCAATCAGTCTTCTACCGATATTCGGGAAAGTATTCGAGGCCATAATCAATGCTGAAATCGTTCAACATCTTACTGCCCAAAAACTCCTCTCTGACAGGCAATATGGCTTCTGCTTTGCCAGGTCCACGGCCGACTTGCTAACAACCGTAACGGAGTACATGCTCCAGACCCTTGATGAGTCTGACGAGGCTCCCGCGGTTACTCTGGACATCTCCAAGGATTTTGACAGGGCTTGGCCCTCTGGCCTCCTATGCAAGCTACGGGGTTACGGTATTACCGGTTGCCTGCTTGACCTAATCCAATCTTTTTTAAGTAACCGCAAAATGAAGGTCGGTTTGAATGGGCATGCCTCTTCATCCCACAGCACGAATGCTGGTGTCCCACAGGGCTCTATCTTGGGCCCGACGCTCTTCCTTATTTTCATCAACGACCTCCCAGATGAGATCAGTTCCTAAGTAGGCATCTACGCAGACGACACCACAATATACTCCCGCACCAGTAAGAGACCTGTCGTGGCAGACAGACATAATCTCGCTGCTGACCTTGAACGGGATCTACACTCTGTGGTGAATTGGGGCAAGAAGTGGCTTGTCAACTTCAATGCGTCTAAGACCAAGCTGTTGTCTGTCAACCATCACAGGCAACCTTTCCTGCCTCCCATAAGCATGGACCAAGCGATTCTCCCTGAGGGCAACACACTGCGCCTCCTCGGCCTTACCCTCTCTTCAGACCTCAAATGGAGCCACTATATTGAATCCATATTGAAATCTACTGCTAAGAAGGGTGGGTCACTATGTCGATCCAGGATGTTTTTTTATACAAGTCAACCATCCGTCCGTGCATGGAGTACTGCTGCCATTTATGGTCAGCCGCCCCTGCCATTCTCCTCAGTGTTCTCGACAGGCTCCAAAGAAGAGTCTATAATGTGATAGGTACTGATCTGGCGGCTCGTCTGCAGCCACTTCCCCACCGTCGAAATGTGGCCTCCTTTTGTCTGTTCTATAAATACTTTCATGGCTTCTGCTCGGACGAACTTAAGTCACTGGTGCCTCCTCAACAGGTGTTTACTCGTGCAACCAGACTGGCAACTGGGTCCCACCGATTCACAGTCAGATTAGAAAAATGCAGACGACAATTCTACTCCTGCAGCTTCTTCTCTCGCACTTCCCGTCTGTGGAACTCGCTCCCATATTCTTGCTTTCCTGACAGTTACAACCTCCAGAAATTTAAATGCAATGTCAATACTCATCTATAAACCACTCTCTCCCCTCCCCTGTATAACCTTCCCTTTCTCTCCACCTATGTATCTGTCATCGCACCTGCATTCTCAGCTTTCTATTGCTCCTTTCTAACTAGTTTGTATTCCTCACTCTTTTCTAATTAATCTTTTTACAGTTATCTAGCCCCCCCCCCCCGCTCATCAGTGGCATTTCTGCCTTGCTCGGGGTGAAATGATTAAAAAAAACAAACTAAACGCATGTTTATTTTTATGTTTATTCAGGAGTTATCTCCCCTTCTATTTCCGTTGTTAAAAGTAGATACTTATTTCTCTCTCTCTCTCTCTCTCTGTCTTATATATATATATATATATATATATATATATTATTATTATTATTATTATTAAAATACTTTAATCCAAAACGGAAAAGTAGGAAAGTAAATCCCAAGAACCTGATTCTAATTAATATTAAAAATTTTAATATTAAAAAAATGATAGAGGAGGAGAGCTCAGTGTAATTAAAATTACAGAGCTAATATAAAATAAAATAAATTTTCAATATTCAAAAATGTTGAATGAACATTTCGACATAAAATCCATGAGAGAGGTTTTACATCTCCTCAGCAACGTACATCTTTCAAAATCTTTTGATTATTGAAAATTTATTTTACTTATGTATATATATATATTCATGTTTATTTTGATCATTGTGTTTGTTTTTTCATATTTCTTGATGATCTCATTTTGGTTACATTTTTTAAATTTATATTTATTTATATATTTTCTAACTTACGAAAGCCAGACAAAGAGCATTATGGCATCATCAGAAGAGATTCTATATTTATGGATTTGTTTTTCTCATAACATAATTGAATTAATTTGAAGATCATAACTAAGCCAGCTAATCATCATAGTTTGGCTTACAAACAAAGATTTAAGAGTGCATTTTAGATCCGTTTCATATACACTGTGGAAGTAGTTTGGCAACTCGTGATAATTGCAATTTACAAAATAACCAGTTTTTCTCACCTCTGGCTCTGCGTGATCGTTTTAAGTTTATTTTCTTAAAAGTTGAAATGAGAGTCTCTTTGAAATCTTCATATAGCTGTATTTTGCTGTCAGTGCTTTCTGTCATCTACAGAAATACGAACAAAACTTATAAGACATAAAAGTTCTTTTTAGTATTGTATTTGTATTTCTTTCTTTTGCAGACCCGCTTTTTTCTAAATTGAATGTTACTAAATAAAAAGATGTCCAATCTGGAAAATAATAGTAACTCTATTTGCAACTACAGTAACACTACCAAAAATAATTGTAACTGCCGAAAAAATCACGACATGTCCACATAATGGTCAGTATCACGGTCATATCACGTTGAATACATAGGTTCTCTTTCGATCACCAAAGTTAAGCAACGTTGAGCCTGGTCAGTACTTAGATGGGTGACCGCGTGGGAATACCTGTAAGCGTTTAGTGACGGATGTGCGTGCTTACAGCCATATCTCGTTGAATGCACCGGTTCTCGCTCGATCACCGAAGTTAAGCAACGTTGAGCCTGGACAGTACTTAGATGAGTGACCGCTTGGGAATTCCAGGTGCTGTAAGCGCTAATTGATGGATGTGCGTTGATGTGCAGTGGATATTGGCTTGGAAAGAGAAATCGGAGAGCAGAGTTCGAATTCCAGTTGAATGCCCTGCATTTATTTACGCGCTAATGACCTTGGGAAAGGTATTAATCCGTCTCTTCCCTCCAGTTATGGGTTAAATAACAGGACAGATTGGATTCTATAGCATTGGCTGGCAACCAGTCTACCACAGCAGGTATTGGCAACCTCTTGTGGGATAATTAAAAAAATGCCTGAGGTTTATATAGGGTAGGACTTGGGACCCTGCCCTTAAACAAATCTCAATGAATTTTTCTCCATTGCTTGGGAGGAAGCCGGCTCAACCCGACTAGGGTGAATGTGTAATATAACAATCTGGCCCCACCCGAGGAAGGCTGATGCAAGCGGGGGTGTTTCCGGTCGTTGAAAGGAGCGGATGTCATTTTGACCTTATTTCCGGCAGTAGCGGAAATAGCTACAGAGGCAAACAGAACAGGTGTCTCTGAGAATTACGTGGGCGTGCGTGGGCGAGGCAAAACCGGAAGAAAAAGTCCCGGTTCTGGAAGATTATATAAAGACCTCGTCACACGGATTCGCCAGAGTAGAGTAGCAGTAGAGAGGAGCGACAGAGATCGGCCGGTGAAGAGAGACACAACAGATACGACGACACTTCCGTCAACCCATTAGAGGCGCGCTCTCTCAATTCTCTGTCCCCTATGCTACACGGTTCATCGTCATTAATAAAAATATAACTTATATTTTTATATATATGCGTGTTTGTTGTTTGTCGATATATAACAAATGCAGCTTGCACAGTATATGACTAAATGTATAATTTACAAAGCTAGTGTACATTCTGAGGGCAATGCCAAGTTCTACTTTGGATGAACCGATGGTCTTTGGAAATCTAGTTGCAATAACGATAAACCGCCTTTGGATAATATTAAATACAATAATAGTACTTCCCTCTCGAAATATTTTCCTTTAAGAAAAAGTATAAAAGAAAACAAAAAAAACTTTTTAGGCCCTCTTTTTCAATGTCAGTGGATAGTTTAGCAACCAAGGTAATCTTCGAGAGATGGTGACTTTCCATGATGCAGTTATCGCCAGATTCAACACCGACTTCTCACCCATGAGTCATCTTTGTCTACAACTTCCATTGTCATCTTCGGAGGGTCATATGCTCTTTGCTCTTATCGCTTTGGTATTCTGGCCATGTCATATCATATTACGGCCATGGCAGCTCGATTCCTGAGGCGTACATTTCATTCACAGCGACAGCGGAGTTTTACATTTAACCCGAAAAGTTTAATGATGAAATAGCGCTGATTGAAAACAGACCGTACAAAGTTACCTTTGGCACCTCCTCACTTCACCTCGACAGAAGCGCTATGAACTTAATATTGATATAAATGAGCTTTAAGAACACACACA
>JBBBDQ010001069.1:4862500-5077500 GCA_037127315.1 Ascarosepion bandense
TATGACACTTAAGTAACTCACTGAATATAATAGTTGAAAACATGATTAAGGCTTCTACTGGTCATAAAATGGGGGGTCAGTTTTATATTGTTATGAAGTAATAAACTGATTCCCCACTAAATACTATTTAATAATATAATACATCTCTTTCCCCTGTAGCTATGAGACAAATAACAGGTCAGATTGGGTTCTATAGTTTTCGCTGGCAACCGACTGCAGGATAATCTTCCGCCCAGTCAGTCATGTCTCCTTCAAAACATGATTACCCAAAGCGTGTATCACGTATGGCACTTAACTGACTGCTATTTGACCGCATTTTTTTTCTTTGCAGTTTCTTTATTTGGTTTTAGTGTTTTCTGTTTCTAATTATGTTTTATTTTTATTTCTTCCATGTAAATATTTTTAACAAACCTAATGATTTCCCCTTCAACATGATATTTTTTCTTCTTTTTCCTTTTTTTTTTCTTTCTAACGATTTTTGTTCCCTATTCCATTTTTTAAGTTTCGGTATAAACCTAAATAAATTTTACTTTACTTTAATAAATATTTTACCACGCTGGATTTTTTTACTTTTAGCAACATTAACTTTAGCAACGCTAATATGTCATATAGTAATAATAATAATAATAATAATAATAATAATAATAATAATATATATATATATATATATATATATATATATATATATTGTAATGGTTGTTACAATGGTTTATAAAAGCATAGTATCACTACACAAAAATTTCGTGTTTCGGAGCTACGTTTGTTCCTCATCTGGTGATAAATTTTCAACTTATAACCAGATAAGAAGCATGTATGCATATTGTATATATATATGTATATTATATATTATACTAGAAGTATAGGCCGGCGTTGCTCGGGTGTAATGAAAGCTTTAAAACTAATCCATGGTCCTGGAGCTCAGACTCTTTGGACATTGGCACGAAAGACTAAAAAGCAATTGTTGTTTCTAGTTAAAGCGAAACCGTAGACTGAAAGAAAAATTTTCTGGTATCAATATCAAATAAGATTTTTCGTCGTAAACTGAATTTTGAATGCTAAAGAAGTCCTCTGAGTAAATGGTATCATGGCTGAGACTAAGAACTACAATTATACCTAGTTAGAGCCAAACCCGAAGCAAAAATTAAAATAAAAGGGCTGAAAAACATACAGACATAAAGTCAGATAAACAAACACGCACACAAACATGTTGCCTTATATATATATATATATATATATATATATATAATCAATTTTCTGCACTCTTGTAAGAACTGCAACATTGTAACTTCTGACTATCATTTCTTATGTCTTTGTCTATGAGTGTATCAAATTTGATTAAAATCGGACCACTCCTTCTATAAACTGATTTTTTCGATTAACGATGTTTGATATTTATCGGGGGTTCCTCGACACAAAACCTAGCTAAGAACAATCGCAGACGCTTATAGTACAACTGTGTAAATTTTCAAGAAAATTGGTGCAGCCGTTTCGGAGTCTATAGGTAACGGAAACTCACACAGAAACACACACAGACAAAGTTTCATTTATAAATAAGGTTAGATCTATTTATATATATATTAAATGTGTCTATATTGTATATATGCATGTATTGTGTATTTGTGTGCGTCACATATATGTATATGTATATGTATTGTATGTACATATTTATATGAATTGCATATTTGTGTTATATATATATATATATATATATATATTATATGTATATATGTATGTTATATGTATATATATATATTAAATATGTATTGTATATACATATTTTCTGTATGTATATGTATGTTATATAAATATATTACCTATGTGTATATTATATGTGTTATATATATATATGTTATATATATGTATGTATTATGCGTGTATGTGTTCTATATATGTCTTATATACATCTGTGTGTGATATGCGTATCTAATGTATATATATATATATATATATATATATATATATGTAGTATTTATAGATATGTTTATGTGTTTATAGTGTATGTATGTGTGATAAATTTTTATGTATGTATGTTGTATATGTATGCTATATGTATATATATATATATATATACATTATATATATTAAAAAAAACTTTACCAAACTATTTTGATAATATTTTTTCCTTTCTTTTCTTCTTTTGGATTTCCCACAAATTTTGTTCCCTATCCTCTTTCTTAAGTTTTGGCATAAACTCAAGAAAATTTTACTTTAGTGCCGATTGCAGACACTGAAAGAAAACTACAAGACCTCCTACAGATAGTAACTGTGGAGACTGACAAGAAAAGGTCTACAAATAAACTGCAAGCAAACTGAATGCATGGTCATCAGCAAAAAGAGCAACCCAAAATGCCAAATATAGGTTGGGAATACTAGAACCAAGCAATTACAAAACTTTAAATACCTAAGAAGTGTTCTAATTGGAGATGGAAAGTGCGACACAGAAATCCGAAGACTAATTGGCATGGCGAAGGACGCGTTCCAGAAACTGAGTAAAGTACTAAGACACAGGAAACTTTCACTAGAAACAAAGAAGAGCGTGCTAGATTGCTATGTGATGTCAGTTCTTCAATACTGCAGTGAATGCTGGACAATATCATTGAAGATGAGGAAAAAACTTGAAACAGCGGAAATGTGGTTCTACAGAAGGATGCTGAGGATATCATAGACCGAGCGTGTGAGCAATGATGTGATTTTGGAAAGAATCGCAACGAACAGAAATTAACAGTGAGCATCAAGAAGAGATAACTGAAGTCACTGAGACATGCAATGAGGAAGGAGGGCTTGAATAACCTGATACTGACAGGCCAGATAGAGGGGAAAAGAGATAGAGGAAAGAGGCGGATAACATATTTGAAGGCCCTGAGCAGGTGGATGACGGAACAGGGGTTGCGTGGTGTAGCGGGAAAAAACATATTAAGAGCCACCAGTGATAGGGAAACGTGGGAAGCCATGATCACCTACGTCCTGAAAGGACAGGGCACATAGAAGAAGAATTTATTAGCATTCATTATTTTATAATTTATAACGACTTCAAATTTATCAACGCTAATACCTAAAGTATTAATTTAAATTGAAAAAAACCTTTATTCATAGTTTTGTTTGTGTTTATAGATACGTTCATGTGTATGTGTGCTTATAACCTTGCGTTTTTATTTATATCGCTTCACTCTGCGTTTTCTATTTCATTTAATAATTTCCTAATTGTGATTTTTTCTTTCTTTTTTATTTAATAATTTTCTTTCTATTTTATTTAATAATTTTTTGATTGTAATTTTTCTTTTTATTCCTTAATAGAAATATCTATTCAAATATAATATGTGCTTATATCCATGTGCTTATATTCGTGTGTTTTTATTTGTATCGCTTCACTTTGCGTTTTCTATTTTATTTAATAATTTCCTAATTGTGATTTTTTCTTTCTTTTTTATTTAATAATTTTCTTTCTATTTTATTTAATAATTTTTTGATTGTAATTTTTCTTTTTATTCCTTAATAGAAATATCTATTCAAATATAATATGTGCTTATATCCATGTGCTTATATTCGTGTGTTTTTATTTGTATCGCTTCACTTTGCGTTTTCTATTTTATTTAATAATTTTCTAAAATATTTTAAAAATTATTTTTCTTAATTTGATATTTATATTCTTTTATTACAAGTTTTTTTTTATTGTGATTTTTTCTTACTTATTCTTTAATAGAAATATCAATTCGATTTCTTAATTCTCGGTATATACTTAACAAAATTTTACTATACTTAATTTATTAGAAAGCCCGATTTAGAATTTAGAATTTATAACGACTTCAAATTTAGCAACGCCAATACCTAAAATATTATTTCAAATCCAAAAACCCTTGGTTCATAGTTTTGTATGTTTTTATACAGATGTGTATGTGCGTATTTGTTTATTCCGCTTGAATTTCCGTTGTTTATTTTATTTAATAACTTTTTAAAATATTTTAAAAATTATTTTTCTTAATTTTATATTTATATTCTTTTAATCCAATCTTTTTTTTGTAATTTTTTTCTTTCTTATTCTTTAATAGAAAGGCTTACGGCCTATCACGTTGAATACACCGGATCTCGCTCGATCACCGAAGTTAAGCAACGTTGAGCCTGATCAGTACTTAGATGGGTGAGCGCTTTTGGGATACCAGGTGCTGTAAGCGTTTAGTGACGGATGTGCGTTGTAGTGCAGTAGATATCGGCTCGGAAAGAGAAATAAATTGTTGAAAGAAAAAGGTATTACCAGGAATAAATAAATAAAATTTAGTTGGCAATAAATGACCCGCCGAGGTTGATTTGCCATTAAACAAAACAACCAACCAACTTTAATAGAATTACCGATTCAAACGCTTCGTAAGCAAACTCGTGACTTCCTCTCCAATGTCGGGTTTATAATATCGGATTCTGATATATAATTTTTCTTTCCTCTAAAGATTTTAGTGTCTCATTCCATTTTTGCGTTTAGGTATTAACTAAACCTAACTAAATTATAAATTTCATAAAAATAAATATTCGCACACCCAATTGACAGTTTATAAGGACTTTAACTTGGTGCGACTACACACACGAGTGAATAAGAAACGGTAGGAATTTTAAATTTAGTTTTGTGGTGTTGTTGGGGCTAAAAATAAAGACAAAAAAAGAATAAAGAAATATATTTAACAAAGACAGTAGTACAAGCATATACTATTGAGAGATTATTAGCGTGACTGTTAGTCCGGCTGTCAGAGTTATCTGCTGGAATAGACCCCGCTCTCAGAACTACTGCTTATAGTTCGGAAGAGTTCATGTGTCATGTGGGTAGGTCACCATAACACCCCCTCTTAAGTATTAACTCAGCGGGAGTCTTAATATTTTTTTCTTTTTGTATTTACGAAGATAAAGTCCGTCATTTTCATTAAACGTCGATGGTAAAGATTGACGATAGTCTTTGAATACCGTATTAAGCATCGTTGACTAATCGGTGCAGACTCGGGTCTGGTTTGACTTCTTCACGCGGACGGTCGGTGAAGCGCCATTGACTGTTCACAATTTTTGATAAGACACCGGTTCTTACTTGTCTGTCGAGTTATTAATTTATTTTTGGCATTGAGGCGACTAGCATATTTCCTTTTTTTCTTAAACACTGGCTGAATGTCATCCCTTAATTTGAATTTTACCGTCATCATGTTACCCACGACCTCTGTGGTCAGGTTTTCGAGCTTTTGGCAAAAAGAATTAATTGGCATGTCCCACAACTTAAATGTTTTCGTCCACTTCGTGCCAAATAAATTTCCTGTATACGATTGTCTTTAGTTTTAACACCTTTCCTTTAAATGTTACATTCGTGATAAGTTCTCCCCTAAACGTGATTTCATCCCTTGTCACGGACCTGGTTATTTACTAGTTCTTAGCAAGGTTGGTTTTCCCAACTTTTTCGAAGTGTGTAGATTTCAGTCTGAACTAGAATCTAAATGTATTTTAATATATTTCTAAATGCATTTTAATATTTTTCACTCTCCTTTCTGGTTAAAATCATCTCTTATGAAAGAGTGAAGTTTTAGGACTAAAATGTTCTGTAGGAAGTTAAACAGCTTCAGTGAATGCCAATTTGCTTGTTTTACGAAGATCCACAGATTTGGTGTGTTCTGTGGTGCTCAGTTTTCGAAGAATAAGGCAACTATCTTACAGTCTGACCAATTTTTGCAATCTGTGGCCTATAAATCCTCGAATGTTGTAAAATAGGAGGTGAAAGTTATATCCTCGTCCAGAGAATATGTAAAAGTGTCTATTGCGCCCCAGAGCGTGTTTTGTGAGAACGCATTTTCGTTTTGACTAATTTATCCCCAACTTATCAGTTTAAGCAAGTTTCTTTGCTCTTGCTGAGTTTGCAGTAAAATTTCTTCAAGTTTCTGATGTCTGACTTCAGTTTGCTTTTGAAATGCAAGAAGTTCATTTTCAGCTTGCTTTAGAATTTCAAAGCTTTCTTTCTCAGTTTGCTTTTGAATTTCAAGACGTTCTTTTTGTATATCCAGCAGGAGTTGCTCTATTGTTTTTTGCTGTTTAGTTTTACTGTTCAAGTTGCAACTGAAGAAATTGGAGCATGTGGATTTAAATTTGTCCATGTTTATCCGTGCTTTTATTTTTAGGATTATCCGAATGCAAGTTAAATTCAAATGAAAAATGTTCTTTTCTTTGAATAACAAAAAATCGAAAAGAAAATCTTTAGTTTTTTACTCGTTAATGAAATAAAAATTAATTGAAAGTGAATAAGTTTAATGTTTTACTCACTAAGAGGATCACGTGTGCTTTTTTCTCTCTCTCTCGAAAAAAAAAAGAATTATAGTAGTTTAGCGACTCGCGTGCAAGTTCAGTGTAAGTTACTTACACATTTTTTCGTTCGGTTTCTTTTTCTGCACTACCAAGCATTTTTGAGTAGAAAAAAGTGTGACGAAAATAGAATTATTTTAGGTTTCTTTTTCTGGAATGCAGAGTACTGTTGAATAAAACAAAGTGTGACGAAAAATAAAATTCTAAGCATACAATGTTAAACCAATATTGACAATGTCCACGCAGTGCTTTTAGGGTCTTCAAGGGTCCTTAAGTATCCTCGTTGCCAAGTTGTTGTGGCTTATAATAAAGAAACAAAGAAAGAATAGAGTAAACAAATATATACCTATGAGAGAGTATTATCGTGACTGTTAGTCTGGCTGTTAAAGTTATCTACTGGAATAGATTCCACTCTCATTCTTTGCTCAGCAGAACTACTTCTTATATATAGTTCGGAAGAGTTCATGTGTCATATGGGTAAGTCACCATAACATTTATAAAAATGTTTGAATGTGTTTTGAATATATAATCTAGGGAATTGTATTTAGATTCTTTCTTTTTTGTTTCCATCATATTTCTTTATAAATATCCTAGAATGATAAACCGTTGTAAGTGTAGAGAACGTGTATATGCTTGCAAAATGGGGTTGGATCAAACGCAAAGTGATCCCACCACATTTGAAAAGATCAGATGGTTGACAAAAGATAAAAGGGTCTCATTTGTATTAATAAGTGTAAATAGATTTAACGAGAAGAATGACATTGATTTTATTGTTTGGAAATATCATTTATGTGAAGTTTTTCTTTTGAATACATGTTTAAGAGATCAGTTTTCTTAAGGTCAGACGAAGTGGATATGTGAAGAAAAGACAAGTCTTGTTTGACTGATTTATGTACAGGTGTAGTGGGTAAAGAATTTCATCTTGAGAATGAATAAAAAAGAAAAGGATGTTCATCATTACCTTTTTTTGCAATCAATTAGTGTGTTGGAAAACAGAAAGTGAAACAGTGTGAATAATTTATAGCCCTCTGTAATGTTTTCAGTACATAAGGAAGAAGGATAAAGTGAAAGCGTAAGAAAATGCAGGTCACCTGGACTTGGCACACGGTACACAACCTGTGGCTCTCTGAAGAGAAAGGCAAAATCACGCATATTTACGTGATTGTGAAAAATATGATTGGATCGACGTTTAGTTTTTTCCTAACTTCTGATTGGCAAATAAATAAAGACTATACTGTTTTTGCGGACGTCAGCACATGAGAAAATTTTAGTCAGTCAACTGTCTTATGAAAAAAGATTTTTTATTGGTGAATGTATGAATAGATATTCTTTTTTATTGGCTCTTGAAAAGCTATAGGTGTGTATAAGCTCGGCTCAATCAGTGTTAGGAAATCCAACATAAAGACATGGATCGTTTCACCCCAAGCAAGGCGGTGCCGCCACTGGTGCCCAGGCGGCTACATAAGGGAAGAGGGAAAGTTTAAGCAGGAGGAGAGCGAAAAGAAAAACGAAAGAGTTACCGGGGGTGTCAGAGAGAGAGAGAGAGGGCAAGAAACCAGTGGGAAGATATTTGGGAGGGTAGTGAGAAAGGAAAAGAACAAGATACACGAGGTGATGGGGAAAGGACGATAAAAGGACTGGTGTTAAGTGGACAAGAAATAGGAATTTGCATTGCATTTAAATTCTTGGAGATTGCAGCCTTCATGGAAGCAATTATACGGAAGGTAGTTCCACAGGCAGGAATTACGAGAAAAGAAGCTGTTGAAGTAGAAGTGGAGGCTGCATTTACTAATTCTACATCCTGAATTTTTCAGCTAAATTCAGTGTAGGTGTCATTGCTGCTTTCATTGCAATTTCAAATCATCGTTTTTATTTTGGATCGTAAGAATATTCTTTATTTTTTGCAAGCGAATAATCCATGAACATTTTTTGAAAAACCAATGATTTTCCAGATATATCTATTATTTAGCCTATAAGTGGGGGGTAAAAGTGATGTATTTATAGCTTTCACAAAGGTATTTCAACTTAACTGGAATTCGAACTCGTATCCTTGATTTCTCTCGTGTGGCGTTTTGGGGATGAAATGTAGATTTGAATCTTGATTTCAACAAGGAACAGATGATAATTCAATAAATAATAACTTGTGTAAAAGATTAATGTTATGATTTGGAAGAGAAACACTATTTGTATCGGCAAATGGACAACTGGAATTAGGAAAATAGAGAAAGAAAACAAAAGATGAGAAAGAACAAATTAAAAAAAAAGCCAAATTGCGAAGTGAATATTTGCTAAGATAATAGACGTAACCGAATTAGTAATAAAAGTTATACACATTTAGTAAGCGAATCAAAGTCAGCAAATTTCCTTTTACTTCTTTGTATCAATCTCATCCATTAACTGCGAGGAAAATTTGCATAAAAGCAATTCTAAAAGATACTTTGCAGTATCATTGATCTGGAAGTATAGAAAATACGGGCTGAAAAGTAAGTTCAATGAGTCATCATTGCAAATGCTTCTCAGGTATGTATTTTTCTTCGGGGCTTTTTTGTAAAACCTTATGAACTCTTACATTCCCCTGTTTTTGTTTTAATAACGTCTAAAATTGCAATTTTCAAAATTTACCCGTAGAACCAGCCAATTGCAAAATGCAGTCCCTTTATTCCATACAGTATTTCATACAAAAGTGGATCTTTCAAGCATTTTCCAGTGTTCTTCTACTCTTCATATTATATCTTTAATTTTATAATTTTGTTAATGAACCTAATTTGGCATTAATGTTAAAAATAATAATTGGTATTAGAAATTAACTTTGCGAGTTACTAGACTAGCAACTAGTGAAACCGATAAACTGTAACCGCAATTTCAAACTCTATCAGCTACTTTTCTCGCACTTCCAGCTTGTAGAATTCCCTTCCGTATACTTGCTTCCCCGACAGCCACAATCTCCAGTAATTTAAATATAAGGTCAATAGATATCTCCTATTTAACTAACTCGCATCCTTTCTCTCAAGCTCTTTTTTTCCATCTACTCTACTTCCATTACACCGGTATTCTCATACGTCTATTACTCTCCTCCTGACATCCCCTATAACCTACCCCTCTTTCTCATCACTTTCCCCTATGCAACCCCCTGCGCAACAGGGGTGGTAAAACTGCCCTTGTTTAGGGTAAAATGATTAAAAAAATAATGGTGAATAAAGTTAGAGAAACTAAACATATTATGTATGATATCCAAAATTGACTATTCCGAATGGGCCAACAGATTAAGTTAAAATAGAAATAATAAAATCCACGTCAGTCAGTTAAGTTCCATACGAGATACACGCTTTGGCCCATCATGTCTCGAAAGATATATGGCTGACTGGGCAGAAGATTATGCCGCAGAAGATTGTCAATGCTTTCTGTAGTAGATTGGCTGCCAGCCAAGGCTATAGAACACAATCTGTCTTATTATTTAATCCATAACAGCAGGGAAGAGACGGATTAATACCTTTCCAAAGTATATTTGTGCTTAAGTGAATGCAAGGAATTCAACTGAAAGTTGAACTCGGTTCCCCATTTGTCGTCCCGAGTCGATATTCATTGTACCACACGTGCTGATTTTTCAAAGGGGCAAAATGAAAATTTGAAACAATATAACTACCCGTTACCAAGTCCAGAGGAAATTTTTGCGAAATTAAATAATGGTAATTTTTTCCAAATTGGAACTATCAGACCATTAGTTAGAAGTACTCTCGTTATCCTTACCCGTCTATCACCCACCCTCTGACATTTCCTATATTTAATCATCCTTTCTCCACTCTACGTAGCCCCCTGCGCAGTAGTGGCAGTGACATGCCTTGCTCGGGGTGAAACGCTTATAAAAAAAAAAAACAAAAAAAAAAAAACGAAGAGTGCTCAAAACTATTAAAAGTTAACACTAACAGAAAATATTGTATGGCACGTCTGATGCACTCACGCCATCAGAAATTTTTAAATATTGATCCGAAGCTGGAGGAATATAGACTATAAAGGAAGTCATATATATATATATAAAGTGTCGCTGCCGACATTTGAGTTTGAATACGTATTGCCAGAGAACAAACATAACCGACCTTGTTTTGATTTAATTAGAGGAATCGTGCTGCTGGGATCCAGTGACGTTGTAAAAATAATATATATATATATATATGGATACATAAGGAGCATTCGGAAGACAAAAGAAAACGGCCTGACAGTATTCTTTGAAGACGTTGTTTCTAGTATATATTTAGTTGTTTAATTGTTTGTTTTACCAGCATGTCTACCCTTTTGGGTTATTTAAGAAGAATTTGTTCGGTTTTTGTTTACTGCTTGTTGGTCTTTTGTGAGTCTATTGCTGTCGAGATATAAGTAGAGGTGTTGTGATTTGATGTGTGATGGTTATATGCTATCTTCTTTTGCAACTATATTTTGTTATATAATTTTGTTGCTTTTAAAAATTTTAAAAGGTCATTTGGATCAGCTTTGTTGAAGATGCCTTTCAGATTGTTTTCTTGATAATATCTTAATCGCATTTGTTCAAGATGTATTCAACTTGTTAGCATATGTTTTACTCTGTAGAGCGCCTGACATGGAATGCAAATTGGTGCCTCCTCACCTTTTAGTAGGTGTGAATGGGTGACAGCGGTGTGGCCTATTTGAAGTCTAGTCATTACTACTTCTTCTCTTCTTGACATTTTCCTATTGGAAATTTTTAACCTTTATCCCTTCTTTGAGGATGGGTTTAGTTTTGTAGAGTTTGTTATTTTGCAGAAGTTCCACAACTCTTGCTATTTGGTCGTAATAAAGTTGTTGATTAGAGGTTTGTAATCTGTGTGGAGTACCTTTATATTACTAATGTTGATTTTTAAGGATCTTTTAGCTGCTATGTCTACTTTTTCGTTTTCTCTGAGACCAATGTGGCTGAGAATCCAGCATAAAATAATGTTTTAGTTTTGGGTGATGAGGTTGATTCATTGTAGTATATGTGACTTTAAAAATATAGAGATGAAAGGTTAGACAATTCTGCATGTGTTGGATGCCACACGTTTATCCATAGGCAAGTTTCGATTTGACAAGATTATTTAAGAATATGACTATGATTTTTGGCTAAACAGATTTGCAACATCTTCAAGGGGTTAAATGATTTTGTCTAATGATATATCGACCTCTGTGGTTTATTTCATGCCAAAATCTAATTAATTTGGACACAATTTTATAGCTTCAACTAAATATATTTTAAACGCAAAGGTATGCCTTAAACTACATGTAAAACATATTGTTGGTAATTCTACTATAAAATTTTATTTGTCTATATTTCTGAGATGAGTTAGTATTTACCGTATTTACATTATTAGGACTATTGTCTTCATCTTTGTTGCCATTTCTACGACGTTTCGGCCGTTGTACGCTCAGGCCTTCTTCAGGTGCTAGGAATTTCGAACCAAACCACTTAATGACACATGGCCAAGTGGATATAGATGTTGGTTAGTTCTTGCATTGATTCTTAGAGCTATGAGTTCAACACCTTGCAACAGAAGTGGTAAACAAGTAATCTGCAGGTTAGAGGGAGATAACTCATGATTTCCAATCGGGTCTTTACGCAAGGAATGAGAATGATATACCTTAGTGGTTGTAATAAAGGGTTCGGTTCGAAGTTTTTAGCACCTGATGAAGGCCGGAGCATACAACGGCCGAAAACTCGTACAAATGGCTACAAAGATGAGAAAAATAGTCCGAATGAAGTAAAGACAGTGAAATTTTTGATTGGTAAATTGTCACAATTCATTCATTATTTCAAATATTATTTAGGCAGAGTCTGAGCTCCAGGACAATGGATTAGTTTTAAAGCTTTCATTACACCCGAGTAACGCCGGGCTATACTGCTAGTTTTTAATATAACGATCTTGTGTTCAGTTTCCTTATCTCCGATATTGAATTTGTTGCAAATGTTTTTAAGCAGAGCAAAAAGTCCGTAAACCATTGATGAAAAAAAGAATGTTTATTTTTCATATTAATATTTTTTATGTCAATGCACATTATTCAATGGTGAATGCTTTATAATTATTTACTCATAGTATGGCACAAGGCTATAGTGATGAGGATCTAATTTACTGAATTGGATAATTGACCTGTTAAACAGCTTAGTTGACATTATTGGTGATTTCCTCATGCCTTAAAGAACTGTAGTTTTAGTCCAAATGTTTTATTTAAAATGTTATTTTAGTGGATACCCGTATTTTGAATAGACGCCCTTTTTTATCAACTTTTAAACAGATTGTACGATGTTTATCGGTCTGTGCAATCGAGAAGACGCAAGCTCAGTTCCTGCCGGAGAGCACATTGTCCTTATTAATTTTTCTGAAAGAAAAAAAATGGATTCTTTATTTCAAACTCGTGTATCTACACAATATAGCATTTGAATTAATTATAATCAGATGATTTGTGTTTGTACACAATGCTACGAAAATGTTTAAGCCGTTTGAAAAATCGGCGTGAACTAAGTGTGGTACGGATGTTTGCTGTTACCTTTAGTGAGCAGTACGTTTTATGAGTCTGTCTGCTTGAGATTACATTGAATTGAATTATAGATAGTAGGTAAAACATATTTTTTCTGTCTCTCTACCCTTATCTTTATCCCCATATATTTCTGTTTCTCTCTCTCTCTCTCTCTCTCTCTCTCTCTATCTCTCTCTCTCTCTTTCTATCTCTCTCTATCTCCCTCCCTCTCTACCTTTCTCTCTCTCGTTTCTGTTTTGTATCTTCTAGTTTCTTCCTTTGACACAACGTCTCCACATCTCTGTTTCTCAGCTCTTGTCTCTCTCTCTCTCTCTCTCTCTCTCTCTCTCTCTTTCCGTCTCTCTTTGTGGGAAAATCATTCTCTCTACATCCTTGCCAATCTATGTTTGGTAGTCTCTTTTTTTCTGGGACTGTGCCATTGTTTCTAACAGTGTCTCTCTGCTTCTTCTTGACTGTCTCTATCACCTTCTCTATCTCTCTCTCGCATCGTCTCCAACTCGCGTGCTCCCATCTCTCTCTCTCTCGCTTTACCAATCTCTCTCACGCACCCTCATTCGTGCCCATATTCTGTCACACGCATTCTCTCATTCTCTCTCACACTCATTATAGCGCACTCTTTCTTTCTTTCTTTCTTTCTTTCTTTTTAGTACTCTCTTACGCACACACACTCTCTCTTCTGTGTACCCCCTCTCTATTGTGTACTCTCTCTCAAGCACTTCCTCTCTCTCTCTTGTGCGCACTCTCTTTCTTTCTCTCTCTCTTCTGCCTTGCACTCTCTCTCTATATTTCTATAAAAAAAAACTCTCCCTCTGTTTTGCGCGAACTGTTACTGTCACTTCTGGATAAAAATTCGTGACCGAAAAGAGAGGAGCAAAACCTAAAGAAGTTAAACGCTTGGTGAATTTGGCAGAACTAATTTGAAAATAACTTTTTTTCCTTCAGCGTCATTACACAGAAACGAGCTTAATCAATCCGACATTTTCTGTCGAACCTTTCACTCTTGATTCTAAATCATCTAACAACTCCCTCGGCCACGTCCTCGTCGGTCACAACTAGAAAGTTATTACAAAATAGGAAAACGTATGATAAATTATTTTTCTTTTGGGGTTAATATCAAAAACTCCATTTGGAAGATTTCGCAACAGCCAAAGTTAAACTTTCCTGGATGATTTGCAAAAGATAGAAAGACAAAGATAAAAACTACCTCAAAAAAGCCAAACAGGGAAAAGTTTTTAACATGGTCAAAAACAAAAATATATTCAAAAGCAATCCATAAAAGACACACTGAATTGGAAAACCTGAATATTGGAATAAGACGAATGTTAGAGACAATGGCGGGAAGAAAATAAGTATGAATTAAAAAAAATGTCCGTTTGTATGAGGGACATTGCAAAAGGTAGAGACAGAGACAAAAACAAACGTTGGCAGAAAGTATTTATTGATTTGTGTCTTGTCTGTTTATTTTGCAAAATTGCAAGTTTCTGTCTGTCTGTCTGTTTTTGGAGTTTCTGTCTGTTTACATTTGTCTTTAAACAAGAGCATCCTTTCCAATCATCTGACTGATATCGATCTTGAAGACTACAGTGTTATACAAGAAACGCTTAAAGAATATTTACTCTGATTTCTTTTTCTTATCTTTTTACTTCGCCTCTTCACAATACCATATTGGTGAAATAGTTGCATGTCAGACTTTGGTTTTTTTCCCAGTCTCCTATTTTCGGACAATAATTTTGCCGCGGATTAAATATATACAAAGCGCAATGGGTAAATTGTCGCCTCTTTTATATTTTTCAATTCTGAGCAGGCTCGTTCTTCGTTCTTGATTTATAGTATAGTAGGTTCAGTTGGGCACCATGACGCATCACATCACTTTGCCAGACATTTCGAAACGGCATGCTTAGCATTGGCTCCGAAAGTTCCAATATGAACATTTCAGGCTGTGAATTTGAGGACAGCGCAGATGATTCGAAAAGAGCTGAATGAGTCTAATGGTATTTACAAAGGTGTGTGGGATGATCACTAGTGATAGCGATATTATGCCACTATCATCCTAGTGGACATTGAACTCAACACGGAGGCCTACACCAGAAGCCTTGAAGAGGTAGTGCAGCTCTGAATCAAGCTGGTGTCGTGTTGGCCGATGGTTTCGTGATTACCACATGTTCCAGACTGGTTGTTCTCTGATCCATTCCGCGCCCACGTTGCTTAAGATCCGCGAAAGTGGGCTGATGGATACAATTCAGTAATGGAGTGTTGAATTTGGCATCAGAGAAGAAGGATAGTTGCCACACCATTAAAGAAATGACGAAAAAGCGTTTGATATAAACAGTAACAAATGTTTATTTACACAGGTATGCAATAACTTTTATCAAGGTAAAAGAAACACCGGGAAGTGAGGGGTGAATGTAGTTGACTGGCGGAAAGTTTCCTTAGCTTGAAGAAATCTTAACTGCAATTAGGCAGTGTCATTGATGGAGTATGTAGTGGCAACGGATTCGGTTCTGGGTAGCGAAGAATGAACCGACTCGATTTTTTGCTCTGGGTGTTCTCTATTTATGGGCCCGAATCCCGAATAACTAGCTCCTGATTGGTCAGCCAATAGGGATTACCAGCCATGGCTATCGTCGTAACAACCCCCCCTGGGTTGCATGTGATTGGTTTAGATAATCAGCCAATTAGTTGGAGTCATAGGGGTGGGCTAACAAGAAACAGGCCCTGTTGTTGGTTGATCAATGATATATTACCTTGTGCTATACTTGCACTCAATCCCGGGTGAAGCGACCCCTTGTTTGCCACGCTCAAAATATGTTTATATTTTGAAATTGAAGTAAACTTTGACAGGTCGTCACACCTGCAGAGTGTTTTGTTTTAGTGACCGTTTATAGGTCAGCCTTCCGCTCGGATCTAAATGTTTTAATGAAATAATTATTATCATGATTTAATTAATTATCATTTAATTAATTTTCATTTAATTAATTTTCATTTAATTAATTTCGCCAGTCAGCTTTCTGACACTTAAATGAAAGTGTCATACCTGTGTCAGGCAACAGAACTTTATAACAAGCCACGCAAGCAGGATAACCCAGTTATTGTTGTCAAAAACTTTAGCGACCACTTCATAAAATTTCATTTAACTATCTAACTACCCAGATTGCAATCCCTTGTGTAGAGTGCATTTGAGTGAGAAACCAACAGAACATGGTGTATGACCAAAAATGAACTGAAGGCAAGTAGTATGACAGCATTCGTCAACTTAAACGGCAAGACTGTCCAGAAAAGTTGTAAGAGATTGTAAAGATTTGGATAATGTATCGAGTAAAGATCATATATGTGAAGTAATCACTGGTGATGATGATGTTATGCCTCCATTCATCATCTCATAGGGCCTCATGTTCAACACAAAGGCCTAAGTGTCTTGAGGAGCTAATGCAGCTCTCAGTTAAGAGAATTCTGAAAGAGTTCAATGAGCTTAATGGTGTTTACGAAGGTGTTTGAAGTGTGGTGGAGACTTACCTCGCCGAAGCAAAAGAAGGCGGTTTGTCTGCACGTGCGTTCGTAGACGTAATGGAACCGAGAGGCGAGCTCATGCAAGGCAGTTTTTCGAATGACACGGCGCATGCGTCATTGGTGAAAGTGAGGCTCTCCAAGAGTGGGAAATTACGAGACCAAAAAGCATAAAAAGAGACTACTTCTGTTTCGGGGACACTTCGCTGTTGAAGACTCGAGAAGGCTACACCGGTGTTCGGGAGACAGCGTTTTGCTTACGGTGCGCAGGAAACGGAGTCCCTAGTGAAGCAGTGTTCCGGGTTCTACGAGAAGCAGCTGGGAGAACAGTTCCAAGTGGTTATTAATTTGTCTACGAACTACACTCCGAGGAGACACAAATACCCACAGTTTGGAGTGATCATTGGTGATGGCGATGTTATACCATTATATATATATATATATATATATATATATATATGTTTTTATATGTCTATGGTATTGGTTGCATATTTGTTTTTGCTGGTGTTTGAGTGTATATATATGTGTGTGTGTGCGTTCGTATGTGTATCTGTGTACATGTACATATATGGGCATACATATGTGTATATGCAGGTAATTATGTACGCATTTACGTGTGTATATGAGTTGTATGTGTTCATATATATGTTTTTACAGTACTAAAAGTATACGGTATTACTACTCTACGGCTAACCGGAAAATTTACCTACATTATGGTATTATTATTTTTATTGTATTGTTAACCGAATAATTAGTATAATTTTGATTATATAGTGGTGTGGTGGTAATTATGATTAAAGCGAATTGATTAACTATTATATCGTAATTGTTTAATTTTCTTAGGCTTTTAAAAAATTCTAATTTCTTATCCTTTCACTAGTAATATGTAAATTTATTTTTTAACTTAATAATTAAGTTTAAATAGCTAAATTTAAATAGAAAAATTAGGTTTACTTTTAAATTAACAAATTTTTTTTTAAATTTAAAAAAAAAATCTTTTTAAATTTTTTAAAAATTTTATATTGTATTATATTTGTTTTGTCGATTGTATAATTAGTATAATTTTCTTTATATAATAGTGTGAGTATTTTGTGATCACAACAGATTAACTAATTATTATCTCTTAAATATATTTTTAATTTTTAGACTCCAATTTTTTTTACCGTTAACTCATATTGCTTTTTTTCTTTTTTCTTTTCTTTTTTGTTCTTATTTACTCTTATCTTTTCTTTCTAATTTAAATGTATCCCTTTGCTCCGTTTATTTTTTCTTCTTCCCTTTTCGTTTACGTTTCAAGATACTTACCCTTTCTTTCTAAAGCTCTCCCCCTCCCTCTCTTTTTCTTTCTCTCACTCTCTCTTTCTCTCTCTCCCACTCTCTCTCACTTAACCCACTTTCTTTACATTTCAAATCCACGAGTCTGCAACCTACCTAACTGTTAGACGAATGTATCTTCGACCTTTTGTTGACATTGGCCACTACGCGTGTCATCTGATTATATGTTGCGTGTATATATGATTATGTATGAATATGTGTATGTGTTCGCCAAGCTGTTGTATTTTCTCTTTTAAGGGAGCGACCGTTATTTTTATTCGTCTTTTTAGGTCTTTGTGAATCTCATTCATGTAAAATCTTTTGTAAGATAAAGATGGAAGCTGACGATGGTTCACCATGAAATAACGTGTCTGTCATAATTTTTCTTACACACACACATATATATATATATATATATGTGTGTGTGTGTGTGTGTGTGTGTGTGTTTCAGTTGAATTTTATAAAAACTTAAAAGAAATTATACCATTAAATAGTCTAAATTCTTCCGAAATATGAGATGCTATACGCAAAATGCATCTTGAAAGTGTACTTTCTTCGTAATCAAAAAATTTGTCTATATCAAGATAAAAAAAATACTATAAAGGATAAATTTATGTTTACAAATGCACTTCTTCGAATAAAAATTGTATCTTTGAAAAATAGAATACAACATACTACATAGGATATCGCACAAAAGGGATTTCTCTCAAGAAGTCTCCTTAGATTGAATGCCTGTTGGGGCTCAAGATCTCAGCAGACATCAAGTGAAACTTATATATCCGATCTTTTGCCAAAGATGCTGCAAGGAATAGTTTGTTCATTGTACCACACCAGTGGATGTGCGTTTTGGCGCAGTGGATACCGACTCGGAACGACAAATCAGAGTGCCGAGTTCGAATTCCAGTTGAATTCCTTATATTCACTTATGCACAAATAACATTGGGAAAAGTATTAATCCGTCTCTTCCCTCCAGTTATGGGTTACATAATAGAACAGATTGAGTCCTATAGCCCTGGCTGGCAACCAGTCTACTGCAGAAAGCAATGGCAACCTACTGCGGGATAATCTCTTGCCCAGTCAGTCATGTCTCTTTCGAGATATGATCGGCCAAAACGTGTATCACGTATGGCACTTAACTGACTGACTGAATATAATATTTGAAAATATGATTATGACTGGGCATAAAGTGGGGTATCAGTTTAATACTTCATAACAATATAAAACTGATCCCCCACTAATTACTATTTACTAATATAATACATATTTTCCCGCTCGAGCTATGAGTCAAATAACAGGACACATTGGGTTCTATAGCCTTGGCTGGCAACCAGTCTACCGCAGAAAGCAATGGCAACTTACTGCGGGATAATCTTCTGCCCAGTCAGTCATATCCCTTTCGATACATGGTCGACCAAAGCGTGTATCACGTATGGCACTTAACTGACTGACCACACCAGTAAGTACCTGAATCTATACTCAAAATTCATACCTGACCAGAAATGGACTATTGCCTGCTATACCTGAGCAGAAGCTGCACAGTCCTCGTTTGTCTGTCTTGAAAGAGTTCAAAAAAGTCTACGCGGTCATATGGATGTTTAATTATTTTCCATCCGACATGAATCTTTCTCGCAGACCGAATATCGCGAGACTCTCGCTTCCCTGTTGCTATTTCTACGGTATGTTTTATGATGAGCTCTATTTCTTATTCTCACCAGCCTTGACCTTTGAGCACTGGGACCCACCATTTAACCTACACAAGTGACAACTATACCTATTTTCTTCGTATCTCACTAATAAAAAGTATGTTGAACTCGAACAGTTTTTTCTCAACAGGATGATTTCCGAATCACTACAATTTTGACTTTTTCAAGTCTCGGGTTAAGTCTTATCTTTCTTCTATAATCCCATGAATTTACTTCATTGCCTTTTCTTACGCTCATACATAACCACAGAGTAAGTCACTACCTTGAGTGATTCTTAAATCTTGTATTGAGCGGACATTTGAATAAAGAACATAAATAGATCTACCTATCGCCCGGTTCACACTCCACCCACGTCTATTGAACAGGTTAAGAGGCTCATCGCTTGTTCCCTGTTTAGGATACGGTTTCCGGATTTCTCTTTTCTAATCTTTTCATTATTACGCAGCCCCCTGCACATCAGTGGCATTACCGCCTTGCTCAGGGTGATACGATTAAAAAAAATCATATCAACATGAAAAATAAAAATGAAAAAATTCATCATATGAGACAGCTACTTGTGCACGACTACAAAAAATGTTAAGAAAAAATTACAAATTTTAGAAATAAAATCGATGAATAAAAATGACAATAAGTAGTAAAAAAAGAAAACAAATCCTTTTCCGATAATGCTAAGAGAGGAGCAACCGGACATGTTTTTGATAAACGCTGTTATATTGCGTTGTTTAAGTCTATAAAAAAGCCTTGTATTACATTCTTTCTCCTCTATTCTCCAAGATGTAGTACCATGTGATGATTATGTTCTAATTGTTGAATGTTACCTTCCTTGGTTCATTGACTACTGAACATTCTTCCTGATTTCTGATGTATGGCATTCGGGCATGCTTTAAAAAAAATCCGCTATTTATAAATTGGGTAAAACTTTCTCTTTTATTGGTCCAACTCCGCGCAATGCTGATTCGAGCGGGACCATATTAACGATGCTTTCACTGATTTACCCAAACTTCTGAACCAAGAAACAGAAAACGAACATAACGTTTTTTTAAACCTTCAAACGATAAAGTAACTACAAAATGTGCTTTGGTTGTTCCAACTCTGAACAACGCTGACTTGTTGTTATGATAATGGTACTTACCTATCCTAACTTCTAAGACAAAAACAAAAACGAATTTTTCTAAGAGATAAGTGGACCTTTGTTCTACTACAGTCGCCATAAAAATAAACGTTCGCTTTTGGATGATTTTATCTTTTTTTGTTTACATATTGAACACACACCTTCACCCGAAATACACACAAGCCCTAAAACCGTTAGCTATCATAATTTGTAAAAAAGGCGTTCAAAAGAAGTATACAACATAAGTCAAATAAGCAAACATTATTGTAATATTCAACACGTTTTTTAATCTTTTCACCCCAAGCAAGGCGATACGGCCACTGATGCGCAGAGGGCTGCATAAGAGAGTAAAAGTTTAGAAAACAGTAAAGAGAAAGACGAACCATTTACAAGAAGTGTCAGAGCAAAGACAAGAGAAGGGTGTTAACCTAGGTGTGAGGACAGTTGCGAAGGTAGAGAGAAAGGAAAAGAACAAGATACATAGAGTGATGTAGAAAGAACTGGAGTCAAGTGGATAAGAGATGGGAATTGACATTGCATTTAAATTCCTGGAGGTTGTAGCAGTCAGAAAAGCAAGTATATGTAAGAGAGTTCCACAGGCAGGAAGTGCAAGAGAAAAAGCTGATGAAGTAGAATTGCTGGTTACATTTGGTTGATCTAACTGTAAATGGGTGGGACCTTGTTGCCAGTCTGGTAAGTAAATCTTGTGGTGGGAGCACCAGTGACTTAAGTTCATGGCAGCAGAAGCCATGAAAATATGGAAAAATACATGTTGTTACTACTACTACGATCGCTGCTACTTAACTCTTTTGTCTTTGTCAGCAAACAAGCGACGCTCTATTCATAACCGCAAGTAACGTGTTGGCAAGTAACGTGTTGGCAAGTAACGTGTTGGCAAGTAACATTCAACAAGTCAATATTCAACTGTTAAAGAAACTATTAAAAACTGGATCAAAATTCACTAACGTTTATAGATGAAACGAGTCGCTCCGATATACAGGGTGCCCATGAAGTTCTAAAAATTGTTGCAAATTTCGTGGTAAAGAATTATTCAATAACTATACTTAGAACTAGGTACATTAAACTTTATAAGAATTTTTACAGATTATTTTTATCACAAATACAAATAAAGTTATGAATTTTTTAAAAGTACACCTAAACTTTATAGACACCCTGTATTTCAACAGCAGAAAACGGGGTTTGAGCGACCACATGAATGTTTTTTATGGAACCACAGCACTAAAAACACAACTTTACTGACCACATAATTTTTTTTTCAAAAGAAAAGTTCACCGACTGCCCGCTAACACATTTGAAACAACAACAAAAACATTTCCACAAACACAAAAATATAGATGGCCGTCATCAAAAATATAGATGGCCGTCATCGAAATAATACAAAAAGTCAAACGAAATACTGAAGGAAAATGAAATCAAACCGATAAATAAAATATCAACAATGATGAATAAAAGACAAATTCCCATGATGCAGAGTAAAAGATTCAGAAATGGGATTACCCAACTTGTTTTTTGCCAAACACTAGATGGCGCTGTTGAAGCCTATATAAAAGTAAAAAATTTCTAACCCCTTTTCCTTTTTGTTTCCAGGTGCATTCGAAAGTAGATAACAAAACCTTTACCGCTGCACTTTGGATTCTTTGGTCCTCAGTTAGCTTCTTTGAACACGAACAAATCCACTCACTTGGTTTCACAAACGCACAAACAAGCACATTCTTATATCTAGCTTTAATGTATTTTCTTTTTGATTTCTATTGCGTACACATATAATTACTTTTGTTAATAACATGCATTAATTGTCGTTTGTTTTAAATTCTATATTTTGTATGACTTATTTTTAAGGAAACATCAAAAATATCGCAAGCCTTCTATTCTGAACCAAACCACCGAAACATCTAGAGCAAGAATTTGAAAATTCTTAGAATCAACACAAGAAAAGAACTTTTGCAATTTTTCATACACTTAGCAAGAGATTGTAACCTCCGGCTAAAATGTCTCTACTGAATACTTTTAAGATTTTAGGGCAAAAGTGAAAGAAATTATTCAAAATAATTCAGCCAAGTTAAGTGTTTTATATTTTAACCCAAAACTATTACGAGAGTAAACGCTGAAATTTATGCCTATAAAAACTGGCTGAATTGAACTACAGAGCAAGTTTGATTTAGTCTAGTCAAATGTTACAAGTCTTTTGTGACATGAGGTTAGATGACGCAGACAAATTGAAGTTTGGGTTACAAGAAAGATACCTGTCGAACAGCATTATATATATATATTGTAAAACGTACAACAAAACAGTAGCCCTAATTACGACCGAAACGAGAAAAACCTACTGTTAACAAGTCGGTAAATATATATATATATATATATATATATATATATATATATATATATATATAACGTGCAGTGATGAATAGAGCGTCGCTTTCCTGCTGACAAAAAAAAAAAAAATTAAGTAGAAGAAATCGTAGTAGTATTATCACTAAGTTTTCTGTACGGTTCGAATATTACGAGAAAGTTTGGTGATTGACGTATATCGTATGCATATAACGAGTACTCAAATTATAAACTCAACGAACTGAATATTGTTCCTTTATTGTTCTTTTCTACTCACTAAGTCTTCTCCTACACATTTGATCTCGCTATATTCTCTTGAGTCTTAATGGTATTATCGAGTATATATATATATATATTTATTTTTCTAAACATATACTGTTAAATATAAGGTTATTAAGACGGTAATACAGTAACATCCACCATCACCGACAATTTTATTTTGTGTTGACATAAAATTCCGCTAGATTTGCAACCAGCGTTTGTTATTTTTGGTACCTATTGACGTTGCCTAGCGGAGTTTTATGGCAACACAAAATAAAATCGTTGGTGATGGTGGATATTATTGTGTTACAGTCTTAATCACCATTTACTCCTGTCTCAATAAGAAATCTACCAAGGCTGACAAAATAAACCTGGCTGCTGCCATTCAGAAGGACCTACAATCCCTCAAGGTTCTGTCCGAGGTCCTACGCTTTTCCTGATCTTCATTAATGATCTTCTTGATGTAATCAGTTCCTAAGTAGGCATCTATACAAATGACGCCACCATTGACTCCTGTCTCAATAAGAAATCTGCTAAGGCTGACAAAATAAACCTGGCTGCTGCCGGTCAGAAGGACCTACAATCCCTCAAGGTTCTGTCCTAGGTCCTACGCTTTTTCTGATCTTCATTAATGATCTTCTTGATGTAATCAGTTCCTAAGTAGGCATCTATACAAATGACGCCACCATTGACTCCTGTCTCAATAAGAAATCTACCAAGGCTGACAAAATAAACCTGGCTGCTGCAATTCAAATGAACCTTCAAAATCTGTGATTGAATGGGTTACAAAATAGCTCTTAAATTTTAATGGCTCCAAAACGAAAGCTGGTCTCCTTAAAAATCGATAGAGAAACTTTCCTGCTTACCATCGGAAAGGATAACGCAAGTCTCTTGACACGCTATTCATCTTTAGGATCTCGGAATCGAAAGGCGGATCTGCAGTATAATCGATCTTGTCATGGCATCCCACTATTAGTCACTTTCTCACGGTCTTGATATGACTTCCCGTTGTGTCTTCTAAAAATACTTTCATGGCAACTGCTCGAACGCGCCTTTTTCCCTTATTCGTCGGCCACAGGTATTTACGCGCTACAGGACTGGCATCTATGTTTCACCCTTTTACCGTCGTAATATTTAAATGTAACCACCTCTTCTACTCTAACAATTTCTTTTCCCGAATTTCCCGTTTGTGGAACTCTCTTCTGTTTGTTTACTTCCATGTCAATTGCCATCTTCTCTTATCTTTCTGCGACATCTCCTGTATCTTGATTTTTATCGTCACAGTAACCCTTTGCGCACCAGTGGCGGTTCTGCTTTGCTTGGGGTGAAATGATTATTAAAATAATTGTACAGTTTAATATTCAAAGCATTTGAGATTTGGGCAGCTAAGAATGTTTTTCTTTCTTTAATCTTTGAAAAAAATCTTCGAAAAATATCACACAATACAGTCTCCTGACTACATATATATGCTCTTTGATTGCCACGTCAACAATGTTGTCCTTCCTTTTTTTATGACACCGACTTCACAGGAAGTACAAATTAGGGCGAATGAAATCGGGGGAAATCGTAATTAGAAAGGACACGATTACATAAATTTCCGACCAACCATTCCTGTGTCACCGGAGCTAGTTTTGAAGGATCGTAATCTTGATAGAAAGATATGGTTAGCCATCCGATTCCAGGGCTTAATTTAAGCGATAGGTGGGTAAAGGTTTTTCAATGAATGCCGTGGTCAGCCGAACCATAATGCCAACATGATTTTTGCTAATAATGAGATTTGAGCAGATGATGATATTTTTCTTGGTTTAATCTTCGATCTATGAAAGACAGATTGCGGCATCTGTTGTCTTGTATGAGTCCTATTTTTAATTTTGTTTTGTTATACAGTTTCTGTCTTTGTTGTTGAGAATTCATTGTTTTATAAAACATGTAAGTAAACAAAATAAAAATTCCAACAAATGTTTGACGGACTTTTAAAAAAATAATATTTGTTGCACGCTTGCGGGTATAAATTCGTCAGAGGGACCGCATACAACACACAGGTCGTAATTTTGTCCGTCCCTGATTTAAGTCATGGCATTTGTTGGTCCTATGAGAAAAAGTGAAGCGGCATACGACTTTCGTTGGTCACGACTCCCAAGACATTAAGAAACGAGATAAACTCTGTTATCTCCTCTATCGATTGCTAACGTAGTTTTTAGACATCGAATCTGGTGGCTTTTATTCTTGTCCAATTCATTTGAATCGTGTTTAACGACATTTTACGACCATCGTAGAACACTCAACTAACAAAATTTATATACATTGCTTTTCTCAAGGCTCTCATGAATGAAGATTTTGTAAAAACAACTGATTATAGTTCTTTTATCATTAACTCGATAACCAATGGTAGTTCCACAATTCTTGCAGAATAATGGCCACAGATCTTTGGCTCTTCAATGATGTCTTTTAATATTATAATGACTGCCATCTTGGCTACCTAATCCCACTTGCAGACGTTTACTCAGGCACACACAGCGTCTTTCTTTGCACTCTATATCACTCTGAACTGACCTTAGCGACAGATTCTGGAATTATCATCAGTTTTAACAAGGCCGGTGTGCTTAAATCGTCGGTCACGATGACTTGTGAGACACAACCCTTGACAAACAGTTCCGTCAACCCAAATTCACTTGAAAGACTTGGTTTAAACTGTGCTATGATTTTTAGGCACTTTCCAAAGATGACGCCTGCTGGAATTCTCGTATTCAATTGGAGTAGATAGACTAAACTATCGCCCGGTTCACACTCCACCCACGTCTATTGAACAGGTGAAGAAGCTCATCCTTTGTTTCCTGTTTAGGTTGTGATTTCCGGTTTTTCTCTTTTCCAATCTTTTCACTCTTTTTTTAATTTTATTTTTTATTTTTTTCAATTGGAGTAGATAGACAAAACTATCGCCCGGTTCACACTCTACCCATGTCTATTGAACAGGTGAAGAGGCTCATCCCTTGTTTCCTGTTTATGTTGTGGTTTCCGGTTTTTCTCTTTTCCAATCTTTTCACTCTTACGTAGCCCCCTGCGCATTAGTGGCGTTTTTCGCCTTGCTTGGGGTGATATGATTAAAAAAAAAGAAAGTAGAACGATAAACTCAAGAAAATGACTTCCTGACAAATCGGACAAGGTAAGTTCAAAAACTTTAATTGTCGGACTTTCTTCCCCTTTGACTACGCGCCCATTGTTGTATTATTAGTATTACTGAATGTTCGCAAGTGTAGTACCTAATGATTAACCAGCAAATCAGTCAACAATTCTACCTGATAGCTTAGTTCTAAAATTTGTATTAGAAACCCTCGCCCAACAAATTAAATCAAGGGAGGAGTAACTAAAACAAGTCGCCATGGAGAGGTGGATTCGCAGAAAGCAAAATGACAGCTCCGACAGTCCAGAAACAAAACATAAATGTAGCCTATTGCATCGGTTCCTACTGTCACAGACGGTGATGCTCCAGCCAATCTGGCAACTAGGATGCTACCCGTTGTCAACCCTGACTGAAGGAGGTATACTACTACTTCTTTTTTTCATTCTCCGTTAATGCTTTGTTAGGTTGTATGTTAGTACGTGGGTTACATCAAGACATTACCTCAGATTAATAATAGAACTTACAGATTGGATTATGAAAAAAAAGACATCAAGTTAGTTTTAGTAACAAATAAGAGTTTTAAAAAAAATTGATGAAGAGAGAAAGAAAGGATAGAGGATAGAGTTCTCATGTTCAGTGGAAAGACAAAAAACATTGAATGGTACGCTCTTCTTTTAATTATCACCAACATTCATACTTATTTTTGTAATTATTTATTCATAAGAAAGGCGAGAAATCCACTAAGATCCAAGGAGATACTGAGTGTGAAAAAGTACTGAGAAAATATCATTAAGGAGAAAATAAAATAAAAGAACATTTCTCAAGAAGTTATGAGATGCCGGTTTTTGTTTGTACGTAATTGTTTTTTTTAAAGATCGTAGTTCACAGGAAATCAAGAAGCCAAAGAATGTTTCAAAAGCGAGAAGTTCAAGAGAAGTTGATATATCTGGCAATTTCTTCAGTGACTTAGCTTCCAAACTAGTCAGTCAGTTAAGTGCCATGCGTGATACACGCTTAGGCGATCATCTCTCGACAGTGATAAACTAAACTATCGCCCGGTTCACACTCCACCCACATCTATTGAACAGGTGAAGAGGCTCATCCCTTGTTTCCTGTTTAGGATGCGGTTTCCGGTTTTCTCTTTTCCAATCTTTTCACTCTTTTCTTTTTTTCTTTTTTTCAATTGGAGTAGATAGACTAAACTATCGCCCGGTTCACACTCCACCCACGTCTATTGAACAGGTGAAGAGACTCATGCCTTGTTCCCTGTTTAGGATGCGGTTTCCGGTTTTCTCTTTTCCGATCTTTTCACTCTTTTCTTTTTTTATGTTTTTTTCAATTGGAGTAGATAGACTAAACTATCGCCCGGTTCACACTCCACCCACGTCTATTGAACAGGTGAAGAGGCTCATGTTTAGGATGCGGTTTCCGGCTTTCTCTTTTCCATTATTTTTACCCTTACGTATCTCCTTGCGCATCAGTGGCGTTATCGCCTTGCTTGGGGTGATATGATTAAAAAAAAAAGACATGAATGACTCGGCAAAAAATTAGCTGATGACAATGTCCTCCATTGTTTTTATGGATATAGAGTACAGAGCAGCACGTAATCTGTTCAATGAAACAACGCCAAAGATTATCACTCCCAAATCAGACACTCTACTAAACCGGATTAGATCGGCAATACTCGGAAAACTGACCGTCTTTTATACACGTCGCATTGAATATTTTGAGCTTTCTGATTGATTAAGCTTTCTATTGGTGAACGATAAAATGGGTTAGCCCATGACTGTTTCTACAGTATATATGTACAGAAAAAGTCCAATAAAAGCAACCGCTATTACTATCTGCAGTAGACTGTTTATCAACCAAGGTTATAAAACGAATGTATTATGCTATTTCACCCATAGCTGGAGAGATAATTAATGGATTGGTACCTTAAACAAGATTATCAGCGCATAGGAGAATGCAATAGTATCAACTAAAATTCGAACTCGGTTCTCTGATTTTTCATTCCGAGTCGATATTCACTGCACCACAACGCGCCTCGCGTCAAACTAGTACTGCACTTAAATTTGTGAAATCGAAGTAACAATTAGATGAGCTCACTAAAATAACTAACATTTATTAAACAAAAAATGCCGGAAAACTATGTTAGGGCGGCTGGAATGTGACTGAAGCCGGGATGCCAGGTGAAGACCGATAATATTGTACTAACAACCGATTCTGCTTTGGGATTTCTTATGAATCTATAGATGCCTCGAAAAAGCTCTAGAGCAGGTGCGGCAGAAATATCCAATGCATAGCGTTGTCATTTTCATTGCAATATTTTGTCAAAATTGTTAAACTCAAATATTTAATGATGCATTCAAGAACATTCCGTGATTTGTTATATGGTTGTAGAAACTTTAAAGAGCTTAATTAATAATTAACTTAAGTCATGTTTTGATTGCTGCAGATTAACGGTTTTATTTTGATTGCTGTTGTACTTGTCATGTTTTAATCGCTGCTGATGATACAGGATATATTTTGATTGCTGTTGATGTCTGTCATGTTTCGATCACTGTTGCTGATACCTATTAAACATTGATTGCTGTTGTACCTGTCATACTTTGATCTCTGCTGCTGATACCTGATATAGTTTGATTGCTATTGTACCTGTCATGGTCTGATCGCAGCTGCTGATACGTTATATTTTGATTGATGTTGTACCTGTCATACTTTGATCTCTGCTGCTGATACCGGATATATTTTGATTGCTATTCTACCTGTCATGGTCTGATCGCAGCTGCTGATACCTGTTATATTTTGATTGATGTTGTACCTGTCATACTTTGATCTCTGCTGCTGATACCTGATATATTTTGATTGCTATTGTAGCTGTCATGGTCTGATCACAGCTGCTGATACCTGTTATATTTTGATTGCTGTTGTACCTGTCATGGTCTGATCGCAGCTGCTGATACCTGATATATTTTGATTGCTATTGTACCTGTCATGGTCTGATCGCAGCTGCTGATACCTGATATATTTTGATTGCTATTGGATCTGTCATGGTCTGATCACAGCTGCTGATACCTGTTATATTTTGATTGCTATTGTACCTGTCATGGTCTGATCACAGCTGCTGATACCTGTTATATTTTGATTGCTGTTGTACCTGTCATGGTCTGATCGCAGCTGCTGATACCTGATATATTTTGATTGCTATTGTACCTGTCATGGTCTGATCGCAGCTGCTGATACCTGATATATTTTGATTGCTATTGTACCTGTCATGGTCTGATCACAGCTGCTGATACCTGTTATATTTTGATTGCTGTTGTACCTGTCATGGTCTGATCGCAGCTGCTGATACCTGATATATTTTGATTGCTATTGTACCTGTCATGGTCTGATCGCAGCTGCTGATACCTGATATATTTTGATTGCTATTCTACCTGTCATGGTCTGATCGCAGCTGCTGATACCTGATATATTTTGATTGCTATTGTACCTGTCATGGTCTGATCACAGCTGCTGATACCTGTTATAATTTGATTGCTGTTGTACCTGTCATGGTCTGATCGCAGCTGCTGTTACCTGTTATATTTTGATTGCTATTGTACCTGTCATGGTCTGATCGCAGCTGCTGATACCTGATATATTTTGATTGCTATTGTACCTGTCATGGTCTGATCGCAGCTGCTGATACCTGATATATTTTGATTGCTATTGTACCTGTCATGGTCTGATCGCAGCTGCTGATACCTGATATATTTTGATTGCTATTGTACCTGTCATGGTCTGATCTCTGCTGCTGATACCTGATATATTTTGATTGCTATTGTACCTGTCATGGTCTGATCACAGCTGCTGATACCTTTTTCTATTTTGATTGCTGTTGTACCTATCATACTTTGATCTCTGCTGCTGATACCTGATATATTTCGATTGCTATTGTACCTGTCATGGTCTGATCGCAGCTGCTGATACCTGTTATATTTTGATTGCCGTTGTACCTGTCATACTTTGATCTTTGCTGCTGATACCTGATATATTTCGATTGCTATTGTACCTGTCATGGTCTGATCGCAGCTGCTGATACCTGTTATATTTTGATTGCTGTTGTACCTGTCATACTTTGATCTTTGCTGCTGATACCTGATATATTTCGATTGCTATTGTACCTGTCATGGTCTGATCGCAGCTGCTGATACCTATTATACTTTGATTGCTGTTGTACCTGTCATACTTTGATTGCTGCTGCTGATATCTGTTATATTTTGATTGCTGTTGATGCCTGTTAGGTTTTGATGGCTGCTGCTGATACCTTTTATATTTTGATTGCTACTGATGCCTGTTATTTTTTGGTGTCTGCTGATTGTTGTTGTTTGTGTTGCTCATTTGTTTTTGTTTTTTTTTGTAGTGACCCACATTTATCAGTAAGCAGCAGTCGAAACCTGAATTCATTAATATTGTTTGTTCAATATCCAGGCCAGGCAGTATGTTCGTGGACTGAGTCGATGTGCAATAACTGAGCAGTACTAAAATAGATAGTAGACATCATAATGAATCGATAATTGTGTATATCTGTAGATTCAATAAACTGTTCAGTTTAGAATTCCTTGTAAGATATCCAGGTCAGTATAATATCATATCATAGTATAATATAATAGATATCCAGGTCAGTATAATATCATATCATAGTATAATATAATAGATATCCAGGTCAGTATAATATCATATCATAGTATAATATAATAGATATCCAGGTCAGTATAATATCATATCATAGTATAATATAATAGATATCCAGATCAGTATAATATCATATCATAGTATAATATCATAGATATCCAGAGCAGTATAATATCATATCATAGTATAATATAATAGATATCCAGGTCAGTATAATATCATATAATAGTATAATATAATCGTATAAAGTCCAGATAACCCAAAGGTTTAAGCTTTGTGACGACAACAAGTTGGATAAGAAAAAAAGTTTGAATATAAATAGTGTAAATAATCATAATTCCTTATCTTAGAAATACTGACAGAATTTACGAAATACTAATCACCTCAAACACCTCGGAAAATACTAAACACTTCAAACATCACAGTATAATAAGTTTAGCAAACGAGACGAGGAAATTGGACATGAAATACACTCCCGATCAAAAATTTAAGACCACTTAAAAATCTTTAAAAATAATTTTTTTTTACAGATAGATTTTAAACTCCTCTCACTTAAGGTTACCTTACTACAATCTAAAAGGTTATGGAAACAAAAAGCTACATTCCAAACATTTTATTTAGAAATTTACATTTTTATAAAATGAGGTGATTTACACATGATCAAAATTATAAGAGCAGAGACAAAAATTCTACGACATTGTACAAAAAGTGTATGAAAACATTCAACAACCAAATTTAATAATGAAGTCTACCTCCACTGCTTTTTATGACTTCAAAAATTCTGTCGGGCATGCTAGAAATAAGCGTTTCTATTAAGTTGCGGGGGATGTTGCTCCAGCTTCTGAAGATGGCTTCACAAAGTTCATTTTTTGTTGAATATTGTTTGCCATTTCAATAAACATCTCTTGTCATCCATCCCCAAACATTTTCAATTGGGTTCAAGTCTGGTGAGCATGCAGGATGTCCCTAGAGATGGACCCCATTTTCTTGTAGAAAGGTCAAGGTCCGTCTTACAGCATGGATTGCAGCATTATTCTGTTGGAATAACCATCCATCCACACACAAATGATGGCCCTCCATCATCAATGATGCTTTTTGTAGCATGCTAACATAACCAGCCGCTGTTTGACAGCCCTACACCACCTGGAGCTCCATCGTCCCTTTGTAAGAAAAGGCAACCCATACCATTAGGGATCCTCCACCACTATGACGTGTGGAGAAAATTTCAGGAGGCATGTTTTTGTTATACCAATATCGTTGGAAGCCAGTAGGGCCATCTAGATTTAATTTATTCTCATCAGAAAACAGGACTTTCTTCCACTTCTCAACGTCCCATGTTTGGTATTCACAACCAAACTTTAAGCGGTCCACCTTGTGACGTGGAAGCAGCCGAGGAATTTGTTTACGCTTTTTATTTACCATGCCTTTTTGACTTAAGTGTCGTCTGATGGTTACGGGACTGCAATCAGCATCTGTGACTGCCTTAATTTGACTAGAAGAAAGACCTCGTCTTTCATAACAACCCGTCTTATTCTCCTACTCAATGCAGGAGAAATTTTGGGGGGACCTACCAGAGGATTTTGCTTTTCCATAATTCTCACTGTTCTTTAGAAAGTTGCAAATCACAGTTTTACTGTGATTTACCTTAGCTGTGATTCCCCGCCGTGACAAACCTTGCTTATGGAATTCTAGAATTCGAGAACGCTCAACTTTGGTAAGTTTGCTTGCTTTAGGCATGGTAACACCGTTACGCAGTGATTGCTAATTTCTAACTGAACTAAAAACATTGGAATTGCCATAGATCTAACAATTTATACCCCTGGTCTTATAATTTTGATCATGTGTAAATCGCCTCATTTTATAAAAATGTAAATTTTGAAATAAAATGTTTGGAATGTAGCTTTTTGTTTCCATAACCTTTTAGATTGTAGTACTGGTAACCTTAAGTGGGAGGAGTTTAAAATCTCTCCATAAAAAAAAATTCTTTTAAAAATTTTTAAGTGGTCTTAAATTTTTGATCACGAGTGTATATACACACACACTAGCGGTCATAATTATTATTAATTGAATCCGATTCAAAACATCGGCATTGATTACATGTTCAGGCCATGGTATCCTCAGCAACCTTCTGTAGAAGCACATTTCTGTTCCTTTGATTTTCTTCTTTGCCTTTGAAGAAATCTTCAGCATTCTCTGCCATATAGAAGGAGAGATATCATATGAGAATACAGTACACATTTTTTTGTTCCGTAGCACACCTTAATATATATATATATATATATATATATATATATATATATTAAAAAAGGATTAATTCAAAGATGTTGAATGGCCATTTCGATATGAAGATCCCCACGGGGGACGACACATCACCTCAGCAACAGAAAAAAACCTTTCAGAAACTGGAGAAAAATTAGTCTACTTTTCCTTTTTAAATTTTAAATTTTAAATTTTTAAATTTAAATTTTTTTAATATTAAAATAAATTTTTAATATTAATTAGGATCGGGTTTTTGGGAATTTACCTTCCTGCTTTTTTCCCTTGGATTGAAGTATCTGAATTAAAAAAAAAAATATATATATATATATATATATATATATATAAAACACATTTCTTTTTAAAGATTTTCAAGTGGTCTTAAATTTTTGATCAGGAGTGTATTCTAGGCTAAAGTTACTTTTATGAATTGCTACACAATTCTATAAGAAGTTATGCTTTGAAATAATCTCGTCAGATCTAGAATTTCATACTGATGCCAAGGATTCTACCAACTCGTTCTGAAATATCCAAAGCGTTTTCGCTGATGAATTATTAAACTGGCTTCGGGTAAATGACATGTAGCTTTTAACGAGAACCATCCTTCTTTGAACCCAAATACTATCACTACAAAATTATAAATAAATAGCTGCATCAAATAAAACAAGTCACATTACTTGAGAACTTTAAAACAATTAAAATAGATATGATACGTAACTGGAAGAGAAAATAGTGAAATGATCAAGATGTTGACTTTCAGCATTACTTCAGGCAATATGTTACGATAGCCGTTCGCGATTAATACTAGAAAGAGATATATTTTGATTGCTGTTGATGCCTGTTATGTTTTGATCGCATCTGCTTCTACCAGTTATATTTTGATTGTTGTTGTACCTGTCATTTTCCGATTGCTGCTGCTGATACCTGATATATTTTGGTTGCTGTTGATTCCTGTTATATATTGATTGCTGTTGATGCCTGTTATGTTTTGATCGCATCTGCTGATACCAGGTATATTTTGATTGTTGTTGTACCAGTCATTTTTTGATTGCTGCTGCTGATACCTGTTATATTTTGATTGCTGTTGATGCCTGTTATATTTTGATTGCTGTTGATGCCTGTTATGTTTTGATTGCTGTTGTACCTGTCATTTTTAGATTGCTGCTGATGATACATGTTATATATTAATGAAGTTGATGCCTGTTATATTTTGATTGCTGTTGATGCCTGTTATGTTTTGATGGCATCTGCTGATACCAGCTATATTTTGATTGTTGTTGTACCTGTCATTTTTTGATTGCTGCTGCTGATACCTGATATATTTTGGTTGCTGTTGATGCCTGTTATATTTTGATCGCTGTTGATGCCTGTTATGTTTTGATCGCATCTGCTGATACCAGTTATATTTTGATTGTTGTTGTACCTGTCATTTTTTGATTGCTGTTGCTGATAGCTGTTATATTTTGATTGCTGTTGATGCCTGTTTTATTTTGATTGCTGTTGATGCCTGGTATGTTTTGATCGCATCTGCTTATACCAGTCATATTTTGATTGTCTTTGTACCTGTCATGTTTTGTTTGCTGCTGCTGATACATGATATATTTTGACTGCTGTTGATGCCTGTTATATTCTTATTGCTGTTGATGCCTGTTATATTTTGATTGCTGTTGATGCCTGTTATATTTTGATTGCTGTTGATGCCTGTTATATTTTGATTGCTGTTGATGCCTGTTATGTTTTGATCGCATCTGCTGATACCAGTTATATTTTGATTGTTGTTGTACCTGTCATTTTTTGATTGCTGCTGCTGATACCTGTTATATTTTTATTGCTGTTGATGCCTGTTATATTTTGATTGCTGTTGATGCCTGTTATATTTTGATTGCTGTTGATGCCTGTTAAGTTTTGATCGCCTCTTCTGATCCCAGTTATATTTTGATTGTTGTTGTACCTGTCATGTTTTGATTGCTGCTGCTGATACATGTTATATTTTGATTGCTGCTGCTCATACCTGTTTTATTTTGATTGCTGTTGATGCCTGTTATATTTTGATTGCTGTTGATGCCTGTTATATTTTGATTGCTGTTGATGCCTGTTATGTTTTTATCTATTCTGCTGATACCAGCTATACTTTGATTGTTGTTGTACCTGTTATGTTTTGATTGCTGCTGCTGATACATGTTATATTTTGATTGCTTTTGATGCCTGTTATGTTTTGATTACTTCTGCTGATACCTGTCATATTTTAATTGCCGTCGATGCCTATCATGTTTTCATCGCTTCTGCTCACACCAGTTATATTTTGATTATTGTTGTACCTGTAATATTTTGATTGCTTCTGTTGATATCTGTCATATTTTAACTGCCGTTGATGCCTATCATGTCTTGATTGCTGCTGCTGTTACCTGTTATATTTTGATTGTTGTTGATGCCTGTTGTGTTTTGATCGCTTCTGCTGATACCAGTTACATTTTGAATATTGTTGTACCTGTATTTATTTGATTGCTTCTTCTGATATCTGTTATATTTTAATTGCCGTTGATGCCTATCATGTCTTGATCGCTGCTGCTGATACCAGTTATATTTTGATTGTTGTTGTTTCTGTAATTTTTTCACTCCTGCTGCTGATACCCGCTATATTTTGATTGCTGTTGATGCCTGTTATGTTTTGACTGCTTCTGCTGATACCTGTTATATGTTGATTGCTGTTGTACCTGCCATGTTTTGATCGCTTCTGCTGATACCTCTTATATTTTAATTGCCATTGATGCCTATCATGTTTTGATCGCTGCTGCTGATATCAGTTATATTTTGATTGTTGTTGTACTTAAGAATGTATTTTCTTGAAGACTCGTTTTAAAAGTATCTTTTTATAAATGTTGACCGACAGATGAACTGGCTGTTCGGCCAAAGAAACTGAACCTTTCCGTTGAGGAAACGGCTATTATTTCCGTTAGTAATATAATTTTTTTCCTTTGGTTATGATTTTTTAAAACTGAAAATGCTGAAATTTTAGATGTCCAACAGAGGATCGCTTCCAAAAAATCTATGTTTATTCTGATTTGGGCAGGTTGGTCAAGCCGGTACATTTTTGGCAAACCCTTATCCAGTTTGAACCCGTTTGTACATGGAAATTGGCTTTTTGTGATAAAGTCCCGCATTTCTCTACGACACGAGAATATGATTTAAGTTTAAAATAAACATTCAATATAATGCTTAAGAAAAACTTGCAATGTATGTTATATTTAAGAAACTACTTTTTTATTTTCTAGCGGGGTGAAGTGACTTTTTGCTACATCAATAATTCTTCCTGCTCTTAAATTATGAACCAAACAATTGTTTTTTGTTTTATTCTTTTTTTTGTTTTGTTTTTCGTTTTGTTCTTTCGGGTTTTGTTCCATAAGCTTTGACTTAACAGTTTTTTCAAGAAAAATCCATTTCTCTTTCATCTCTTCAATCTAAAAAAGATCTATGTGCGTAATTTTTATTTCTGTTTTGTGTATTTGCCTTTTCCTTTTCACTTTATTCGCGCTGGGAGATTTTAAAAAGATTTTCTTTGTTTCTAAGGTGTGTTCAACAAATTCAAATTTTGTCATTTTTGAGTTGTTAAGAAAATCTTTTCCAAAATCGACAGCCTGGCGGCATAAATATATATATTCGTTATCTGAAACTTCTTTTTCTTTTAAGTATTATATATATATATATATATATATTAATAAATATATATATATATATATATGTAGATATATATATATATACATATATATATATATATATATATATATATATATATAGTTATCCGCAGATATATATATATAAATATATATATATATATTTATATATAGTCATCCGCAGATATATATATATATATATATATATATATATGTGTGTGTGTTTGTGTGTGTGTGTGTGTGTGTGTGTGTGTGTGTGTGTGTGTGTATCTATATATATAATGTTTGTCTATATTTCTTAGATGAGGTATTTACATTATTTATATTGTTCAAATTGTTGTTCTCATTTTTATTGTCATATTCAGGACGTTTCAGACGTTGTACGCTCCGACCTTTTTCAGGTAACTGGAACTTTGAACCAAATCCTTTATTTCGATCAGCGGGGTAGATTGTTCTCATTCAATAAGTCACGCTACTTCCTGATATTTTGCTTATCTCCAGTTAACTCAACTCTCTAAGTTTTTCTTCTCCAATACTGACGCCAGCTTTTGAACTCACAACACTTTGTATCCAACCAACACTTTCTTGAGGATAACTAAGGCATCAGGAAGTAGCATAACTGATAGAACAAGAACAATCTACATCCGTGATCGGAATAAAGGGCTAGATTCAAAGTCCCAGTCTTATAAAAAAAAAAGGTCAGGGCGTACAACGACCAAAATGTCGTACATATGATAAAGTTGAGTCCCAACAATGTATATAACATATATAATGTACTGATATATTTAATATATGTGTGTCAGTGTGTGTGCGTGTGCATGTGTGTGCCTATGATTGTGTACGCCTCTGCGTTGAATATGTTTGATAGCATATAAACATAGATGTATCTGTAATTCCGTAAGATAATTTTTGAAATTTTCTTAACTTTTTTCTGTCAGCAAGCCTGCAACTTGGTGAGTTTAGCCAGTGTGATCTTATTTTTTATTATTTTTTGAATTATTTATTTACTTATTTTTACTTGTATTTTTTATTTTATTTTATTCTTTTTCGGTTCTTATCTTTTCTGCCTAATTTTTGTGTAAATTGTTCTTAATTATGAAATTTAGGTTTGGTATATTAGGGTTTTGGTTATATGTAGGAATTCTAAGACCGGCCATGTTTTTTTTTTGTTTTTTTTTTTATTGTTCTCTGTCCTGGACACATGGCTTGGAGGTGATTCCCCCCTCCATCACACTACTGTCTGTTACTGCTTGCTTAAGGTAACTTAATCTCTCCAGAACTCTCCAGAACTGTATAGAGAAAACAGAATGAAGATAATTTTTGAAATTTTCTTAACTTTTTTCTGTCAGCAAGCCTGCAACTTGGTGAGTTTAGCCAGTGTGATCTTATTTTTATTATTTTTGAATTATTTATTTACTTATTTTTACTTGTATTTTTTATTTATTTTATTCTTTTTCGGTTCTTATCTTTCTGCCTAATTTTTGTGTAAATTGTTCTTAATTATGAAATTTAGGTTTGGTATATTGGAGTTTTTGGTTATATGTAGGAATTCTAAGACCGGCCATGTTTTTTTTTTTTTTTTTTATTGTTCTCTGTCATTCCCTTGCTAACTGGACACATGGCTTGGGTGATTCCCCCCTCCATCACACTACTGTCTGTTACTGCTTGCTTAAGGTAACCCAATCTCTCCAGAACTCTCCAGAACTGTATAGAAACAGAATGAAGATAATTTTTGAAATTTTCTTAACTTTTTTCTGTCAGCAAGCCTGCAGCTTGGTGAGTTTAGCCAGTGTGATCTTATTTTTTATTATTTTTGAATTATTTATTTACTTATTTTTTACTTGTATTTTTTATTTATTCTTTTTCGGTTCTTATCTTTTCTGCCTAATTTTTGTGTAAATTGTTCTTAATTATGAAATTTAGGTTTGGTATATTAGGGTTTTGGTTATATGTAGGAATTCTAAGACCGGCCATGTTTTTTTTTTTTTTTTTTTTTTTTATTGTTCTCTGTCATTCCCTTGCTAACTGGACACATGGCTTGGAGGTGATTCCCCCTCCATCCTACTGTCTGTTACCCTTTAGCAAGAGTAACTTAATCTCTCCAGAACTCTCCAGAACTGTATAGAAGAAACAGAATGAAGATAATTTTGAAATTTTCTTAACTTTTTTCTGTCAGCAAGCCTGCAACTTGGTGAGTTTAGCCAGTGTGATCTTATTTTTTATTATTTTTTGAATTATTTATTTACTTATTTTTACTTGTATTTTTTATTTTTATTTTATTCTTTTTCGGTTCTTATCTTTTCTGCCTAATTTTTGTGTAAATTGTTCTTAATTATGAAATTTAGGTTTGGTATATTAGGGTTTTGGTTATATGTAGGAATTCTAAGACCGGCCATGTTTTTTTTTTTTTTTTTTTTTATTGTTCTCTGTCATTCCCTTGCTAACTGGACACATGGCTTGGAGGTGATTCCCCACTCCATCTGCTACTGTCTATTACTGCTTGCTTAAGGTAACTTAATCTCTCCAGAACTCTCCAGAACTGTATAGAAGAAACAGAATGAAGATAATTTTTGAGAATTTTCTTAACTTTTTTCTGTCAGCAAGCCTGCAACTTGGTGAGTTTAGCCAGTGTGATCTTATTTTTTTATTATTTTTTTGAATTATTTATTTACTTATTTTTACTTGTATTTTTATTTTATTTTTATTCTTTTCGGTTCTTATCTTTTCTGCCTAATTTTTGTGTAAATTGTTCTTAATTATGAAATTTAGGTTTGGTATATTAGGGTTTTGGTTATATGTAGGAATTCTAAGACCGGCCATGTTTTTTTTTTTTTTTTTTTTTTTTTTTTTATTGTTCTCTGTCATTCCCTTGCTAACTGGACACATGGCTTGGAGGTGATTCCCCCCTCCATCACACTACTGTCTGTTACTGCTTGCTTAAGGTAACTTAATCTCTCCAGAACTCTCCAGAACTGTATAGAAGAAACAGAATGAAGATAATTTTTGAAATTTTTCAACAGCTTTCTGTCAGCAAGCCTGCAACTTGGTGAGTTTAGCCAGTGTGATCTTATTTTTTATTATTTTTGAATTATTTATTTACTTATTTTTACTTGTATTTTTATTTTATTTTATTCTTTTTCGGTTCTTATCTTTTCTGCCTAATTTTTGTGTAAATTGTTCTTAATTATGAAATTTAGGTTTGGTATATTAAGGTTTGGTTATATGTAGGAATTCTAAGACCGGCCATGTTTTTTTTTTGTTTTTTTTTTATTGTTCTCTGTCATTCCCTTGTAACTTCCCCTGGACACATGGCTTGGAGGTGATTCCCCCCTCCATCACACTACTGTCTGTTACTGCTTGCTTAAGGTAACTTAATCTCTCCAGAACTCTCCAGAACTGTATAGAAGAAACAGAATGAAGATAATTTTGAAATTTTCTTAACTTTTTTTCTGTCAGCAAGCCTGCAACTTGGTGAGTTTAGCCAGTGTGATCTTATTTTTTATTATTTTTTGAATTATTTATTTACTTATTTTTACTTGTATTTTTTATTTTTATTCTTTTTCGGTTCTTATCTTTTCTGCCTAATTTTTGTGTAAATTGTTCTTAATTATGAAATTTAGGTTTGGTATATTAAGTTTTGGTTATATGTAGGAATTCTAAGACCGGCCATGTTTTTTTTTTTTTTTTTTTTTTTTTATTGTTCTCTGTCATTCCCTTGCTAACTGGACACATGGCTTGGAGGTGATTCCCCCCTCCATCACACTACTGTCTGTTACTGCTTGCTTAAGGTAACTTAATCTCTCCAGAACTCTCCAGAACTGGCATAGAAGAAACAGAATGAAGATAATTTTGAAATTTTCTTAACTTTTTTCTGTCAGCAAGCCTGCAACTTGGTGAGTTTAGCCAGTGTGATCTTATTTTTATTATTATTTTTTGAATTATTTATTTACTTATTTTTTACTTGTATTTTTTATTTTATTCTTTTTCGGTTCTTATCTTTTCTGCCTAATTTTTGTGTAAATTGTTCTTAATTATGAAATTTAGGTTTGGTATATTAGGGTTTGGTTATATGTAGGAATTCTAAGACCGGCCATGTTTTTTTTGTTTTTTTATTGTTCTCTGTCATTCCCTTGCTAACTGGACACATGGCTTGGAGGTGATTCCCCCCTCCATCACACTTCTGTCTGTTACTGCTTGCTTAAAAGATACAGCAATCTCTCCAGAACTCTCCAGAACTGTATAGAGAAACAGAATGAAGATAATTTTGAAATTTTCTTAACTTTTTTCTGTCAGCAAGCCTACAGCCTTGGTGAGTTTAGCCAGTGTGATCTTGACTTTTTTATTATTTTTTGAATTATTTATTTACTTATTTTTACTTGTATTTTTTTTATTTTATTCTTTTTTCAGTTCTTATCTTTTCTGCCTAATTTTTGTGTAAATTGTTCTTAATTATGAAATTTAGGTTTGGTATATTAGGGTTTTGGTTATATGTAGAATTCTAAGACCGACCATGTTTTTTTTTTGTTTTTTTTTTTTTTTTTTTTTATTGTTCTCTGTCATTCCCTTGCTAACTGGACACATGGCTTGGAGGTGATTCCCCCCCTCCATCACACTACTGTCTGTTACTGCTTGCTTAAGAGTAACTTAATCTCTCCAGAACTCTCCAGAACTGTATAGAAGAAACAGAATGAAGATAATTTTGGAAATTTTCTTAACTTTTTTCTGTCAGCAAGCCTGCAACTTGGTGGTTTAGCCAGTGTGATCTTATTTTTATTATTTTTTGAATTATTTATTTACTTATTTTTACTTGTATTTTTTATTTTATTTTATTCTTTTTCGGTTCTTATCTTTTCTGCCTAATTTTTGTGTAAATTATTTCTTAATTATGAAATTTTAGGTTTGGTATATTAGGGTTTTGGTTATATGTAGGAATTCTAAGACCGGCCATGTTTTTTTTTTTTTTTTTTTTTTTTTTTTTTTTATTGTTCTCTGTCATTCCCTTGCTAACTGGACACATGGCTTGGAGGTGATTCCCCCCTCCATCACACTACTGTCTGTTACTGCTTGCTTAAGGTAACTTAATCTCTCCAGAACTCTCCAGAACTGTATAGAAGAAACAGAATGAAGATAATTTTGAAATTTTCTTAACTTTTTTCTGTCAGCAAGCCTGCTGTGGTGAGTTTAGCCAGTGTGATCTTATTTTTATTATTTTTGAATTATTTATTTACTTATTTTTACTTGTATTTTTATTTTATTTTATTCTTTTTCGGTTCTTATCTTTTCTGCCTAATTTTTGTGTAAATTGTTCTTAATTATGAAATTTAGGTTTGGTATATTAGGGTTTTGGTTATATGTAGGAATTCTAAGACCGGCCATGTTTTTTTTTTTTTTTTTTTTTTTTTTTTTTATTGTTCTCTGTCATTCCCTTGCTAACTGGACACATGGCTTGGAGGTGATTCCCCCCTCCATCACTACTGTCTGTTACTGCTTGCTTAGGTAACTTAATCTCTCCAGAACTCTCCAGAACTGTATAGAAGAAACAGAATGAAGATAATTTTGAAATTTTCTTAACTTTTTCTGTCAGCAAGCCTGCAGCTTGGTGAGTTTAGCCAGTGTGATCTTATTTTTATTATTTTTTGAATTATTTATTTACTTATTTTTACTTGTATTTTTTATTTATTCTTTTCGGTTCTTATCTTTTCTGCCTAATTTTTTGTGTAAATTATTTCTTAATTATGAAATTTAGGTTTGGTATATTAGGGTTTTGGTTATATGTAGGAATTCTAAGACCGGCCATGTTTTTTTTGTTTTTTTTTTTTTTTATTGTTCTCTGTCATTCCCTTGCTAACTGGACACATGGCTTGGAGGTGATTCCCCCTCCATCACACTACTGTCTGTTACTGCTTGCTTAAGGTAACTTAATCTCTCCAGAACTCTCCAGAACTGTATAGAAGAAACAGAATGAAGATAATTTTTGAAATTTCTTAACTTTTTTTCTGTCAGCAAGCCTACAGCTTGGTGAGTTTAGCCAGTGTGATCTTATTTTTTTTTATTATTTTTGAATTATTTATTTACTTATTTTTACTTGTATTTTTTATTTTATTCTTTTCGGTTCTTATCTTTTCTGCTAATTTTTGTGTAAATTGTTCTTAATTATGAAATTTAGGTTTGGTATATTAGGGTTTTGGTTATATGTAGGAATTCTAAGACCGGCCATGTTTTTTTGTTTTTTTTTTTTTTTTTTTATTGTTCTCTGTCATTCCCTTGCTAACTGGACACATGGCTTGGAGGTGATTCCCCCCTCCATCACACTACTGTCTGTTACTGCTTGCTTAAAATGTTAATCTCTCCAGAACTCTCCAGAACTGTATAGAAGAAACAGAATGAAGATAATTTTGAAATTTTCTTAACTTTTTTCATCAGCAAGCCTGCAACTTGGTGAGTTTAGCCAGTGTGATCTTATTTTTTATTATTTTTTGAATTATTTATTTACTTATTTTTACTTGTATTTTATTTTATTTTATTCTTTTTCGGTTCTTATCTTTTCTGCCTAATTTTTGTGTAAATTGTTCTTAATTATGAAATTTAGGTTTGGTATATTAGGGTTTGGTTATATGTAGGAATTCTAAGACCGGCCATATTTTTTTTTTTTTTTTTTTTTTTTTTTTTTTTATTGTTCTCTGTCATTCCCTTGCTAACTGGACACATGGCTTGGAGGTGATTCCCCCCTCCATCACACTACTGTCTGTTACTGCTTGCTTAAGGTAACTTAATCTCTCCAGAACTCTCCAGAACTGTATAGAAGAAACAAGAATGAAGATAATTTTTGAAATTTTCTTAACTTTTTCTGTCAGCAAGCCTGCAACTTGGTGAGTTTAGCCAGTGTGATCTTATTTTTTATTATTTTTTGAATTATTTATTTACTTATTTTTACTTGTATTTTTATTTTATTTTTATTCTTTTCGGTTCTTATCTTTTCTGCCTAATTTTTGTGTAAATTGTTCTTAATTATGAAATTTAGGTTTGGTATATTAGGGTTTTGGTTATATGTAGGAATTCTAAGACCGGCCATGTTTTTTTTTTTTTTTTTTTTTTTTTTTTTTTTTTTTATTGTTCTCTGTCATTCCCTTGCTAACTGGACACATGGCTTGAGTGATTCCCCCCTCCATCACACTGTCTGTTACTGCTTGTAAGGTAACTTAATCTCTCCAGAACTCTCCAGAACTGTATAGAAGAAACAGAATGAAGATAATTTTTGAAATTTTCTTAACTTTTTTCTGTCAACAAGCCTGCAACTTGGTAAGTTTAGCCAGTGATCTTATTTTTATTATTTTTTGAATTATTTATTTACTTATTTTTACTTGTATTTTTTTATTTTATTCTTTTTCGGTTCTTATCTTTTCTGCCTAATTTTTGTGTAAATTGTTCTTAATTATGAAATTTAGGTTTGGTATATTAGGGTTTTGGTTATATGTAGGAATTCTAAGACCGGCCATGTTTTTTTTTTTTTTTTTTTTTTTTTTTTTTATTGTTCTCTGTCATTCCCTTGCTAACTGGACACATGGCTTGGAGGTGATTCCCCCCTCCATCACACTACTGTCTGTTACTGCTTGCTTAAAGGTAACCATCTCTCCAGAACTCTCCAGAACTGGCATAGAAGAAACAGAATGAAGATAATTTTTGAAATTTTCTTAACTTTCTGTCAGCAAGCCTGCAACTTGGTGAGTTTAGCCAGTGTGATCTTATTTTTTATTATTTTTTGAATTATTTATTTACTTATTTTTACTTGTATTTTTTTATTTTATTTTATTCTTTTTTCGGTTCTTATCTTTTCTGCCTAATTTTTGTGTAAATTGTTCTTAATTATGAAATTTAGGTTTGGTATATTAGGGTTTTGGTTATATGTAGGAATTCTAAGACCGGCCATGTTTTTTTTTTGTTTTTTTTTTTTTTTTTATTGTTCTCTGTCATTCCCTTGCTAACTGGACACATGGCTTAGGAGGTGATTCCCCCCTCCATCACTGTCGTACTGCTTGCTTAAGGTAACTTAATCTCTCCAGAACTCTCTCCAGAACTGTATAGAAGAAACAGAATGAAGATAATTTTGAAATTTTCTTAGCTTTTTCTGTCAGCAAGCCTGCAACTTGGTGAGTTTAGCCAGTGTGATCTTATTTTTTATTATTTTTTGAATTATTTATTTACTTGTTTTTACTTGTATTTTATTTTATTCTTTTTCGGTTCTTATCTTTTCTGCCTAATTTTTGTGTAAATTGTTCTTAATTATGAAATTTAGGTTTGGTATATTAAGTTTTGGTTATATGTAGGAATTCTAAGACCGGCCATGTTTTTTTTTTTTTTTTTTTTTTTATTGTTCTCTGTCATTCCCTTACTAACTGGACACATGGCTTGGAGGTGATTCCCCCCTCCATCACACTACTGTCTGTTACTGCTTGCTTAAGGTAACTTAATCTCTCCAGAACTCTCCAGAACTGTATGGAAAACAGAATGAAGATAATTTTTGAAATTTTCTTAACTTTTTTCTGTCAGCAAGCCTGCAACTTGGTGAGTTTAACCCAGTGTGATCTTATTTTTATTATTTTTTGAATTATTTATTTACTTATTTTTACTTGTATTTTTTATTTTATTTTATTCTTTTTCGGTTCTTATCTTTTCTGCCTAATTTTTGTGTAAATTGTTCTTAATTATGAAATTTAGGTTTGGTATATTAGGGTTTTGGTTATATGTAGGAATTCTAAGACCGGCCATGTTTTTTTTTTTTTTGTTTTTTTTTTTTTTTTATTGTTCTCTGTCATTCCCTTGCTAACTGGACACTTGGCTTGGAGTGATTCCCCCCTCCATCACACTACTGTGCTGTTACTGCTTGCTTAAGGTAACTTAATCTCTCCAGAACTCTCCAGAACTGTATAGAAGAAACAGAATGAAGATAATTTTGAAATTTTCTTAACTTTTTTCTGTCAGCAAGCCTGCAACTTGGTAGTTTAGCCAGTGTGATCTTATTTTTTATTATTTTTTGAATTATTTATTTACTTATTTTTACTTGTATTTTTTTATTTATTTTATTATTTTCGGTTCTTATCTTTTCTGCTAATTTTTGTGTAAATTGTTCTTAATTATGAAATTTAGGTTTGGTATATTGGGGTTTTGGTTATATGTACAGGAATTCTAAGACCGGCCATGTTTTTTTTTTTGTTTTTTTTTTTTTTTTTTTATTGTTCTTCTGTCATTCCCTTGCTAACTGGACACATGGCTTGGAGGTGATTCCCCCTCCATCCCACACTACTGTCTGTTACTACTTGTAAGGTAACTTAATCTCTCCAGAACTCTCCAGAACTGTATAGAAGAAACAGAATGAAGATAATTTTGGAAATTTTCACCTTTTTCTGTCAGCAAGCCCTGCAACTTGGTGAGTTTAGCCAGTGTGATCTTATTTTTATTATTTTAGAATTATTTATTTACTTATTTTTACTTGTATTTTTATTTTATTCTTTTTCGGTTCTTATCTTTTTCTGCCTAATTTTTGTGTAAATTGTTTAATTATGAAATTTAGGTTTGGTATATTGGGGTTTTGGTTATATGCTTAGATTCTAAGACCGGCCATGTTTTTTTGTTTTTTTTTTTTTTTTTTATTGTTCTGTCATTCCCTTGCTAACTGGACACATGGCTTGGAGGTGATTTTACCTCCACTAACTGTCATTTACTGCTTGCTTAAGGTAACTTAATCTCTCCAGAACTCTCCAGACAACATGTAGAAGAAACAGAATGAAGATAATTTTTGAAATTTCTTTTTCTGTCAGCAAGCCTGCAACTTGGTGAGTTTAGCCAGTGTGATCTTGACACTGTTATTTTTTGAATTATTTATTTACTTATTTTTTACTTATATTTTTTATTTATTTTTATTCTTTTTCGGTTCTTATCTTTTCTGCCTAATTTTTTGTGTAAATTGTTCTTAATTATGAAATTTAGGTTTGGTATATTAGGGTTTTGGTTATGTATGTGAATTCCTAGGAACAGTATGTTTTTTTTTGTTTTTTTTTTTTTTTTTTTTTTGTTGTTTCTGTCATTCCCTTGCTAACTGGACACATGGCTTGGAGGTGATTCCCCCTCCATCACACTACTGTCTGTTCTGCCAGCACGAGTAGCAATCTCTCCAGAACTCTCCAGAACTGTATAGAAGAAACAGAATGAAGATAATTTTTTGAAATTTTCTTAACTTTTTTCTGTCAGCAAGCCTGCAGCTTGGTGAGTTTCATGTAGTGTGATCTTATTTTTTATTATTTTTTGAATTATTTATTTACTTATTTTTACTTGTATTTTTTATTTTATTTTATTTCTTTTTCGGTTCTTATCTTTTCTGCCTAATTTTGTGTAAATTGTTCTTAATTATGTCATTTAGGTTTGGTATATTAGGGTTTTGGTTATATGTAGGAATTCTAAGACCGGCCATGTTTTTTTTTTTTTTTTTTTTTTTTTTTTTTTTTTTATTGTTCTCTGTCATTCCCTTGCTAACTGGACACATGGCTTGGAGGTGATTCCCCCCTCCATCACACTACTGTCTGTTACTGCTTGTAAGGTAACTTAATCTCTCCAGAACTCTCCAGAACTGTATAGAAGAAACAGAATGAAGATAATTTTTTGAAATTTCTTAACTTTTTCTGTCAGCAAGCCTGCAATAGGTAGAGTTTAGCCAGTGTGATCTTATTTTTTATTATTTTGAATTATTTGTTACTTATTTTACTTGTATTTTTTATTTTATTTTATTCTTTTTCGGTTCTTATCTTTTCTGCTAATTTTTGTAAATTTGTTCTTATTTTCAGAAATTTAGGTTTGGTATATTAGGGTTTGGTTATATGTAGGAATTCTAAGACCATGCATGTTTTTTTTTTTTTTTTTTTTTTTTTTTTTTTTATTGTTCTCTGTCATTCCCTTGCTAACTGGACACATGGCTTGGGGTGATTCCCCACTCCATCACACTACTGTCTGTTACTGCTTGCTGGCAAGGTAACTTAATCTCTCCAGAACTCTCCAGAACTGTATAGAAGAAACAGAATGAAGATAATTTTGAAATTTTCTTAACTTTTTTCTGTCAGCAAGCCTGGCATGGTGAGTTTAGCCAGTGTGATCTTATTTTTTATTATTTTTTAGTTATTGTTACTTATTTTTACTTGTATTTTTTATTTTATTCTTTTTCGGTTCTTATCTTTTCTGCCTAATTTTTGTGTAAATTGTTCTTAATTTATGAAATTTAGGTTTGGTATAATAGGGTTTTGATTTATATGTAGGAATTCTAAGACCGGCCCAGCCATGTTTTTTTTTTTTTTTTTTTTTTTTTTTTTATTGTTCTCTGTCATTCCCTTGCTAACTGGACACATGGCTTGGAGGTGATTCCCCCTCCATCACACTACTGTCTGTTACTGCTGTAAGGTAACTTAATCTCTCCAGAACTCTCCAGAACTATGGAAAACAGAATGAAGATAATTTTTGAAATTTTCTTAACTTTCTGTCAGCAAGCCTGCAGCTTGGTGAGTTTAGCAGTGTGATCTTATTTTTTATTATTTTTTTGAAAGGATTATTTATTTACTTGCTGCCTTTGCTTGTATTTTTATTTTATTTTATTCTTTTTCGGTTTCTTATCTTTTCTGCTAATTTTTTTGTGTAAATTGTTCTTGTTATAGAAATTTGAGTTTGGTATATTAGGGTTTTGGTTATATGTAGGAATTCTAAGACCGGCCATGTTTTTTTTTTTTTTTTTTTTTTTTTTTTTTTTTTTATTGTTCTCTGTCATTCCCTTGCTAACTGGACACATGGCTTGGAGGTGATTCCCCCTCCATCACTACTGTCTGTTACTGCTTGCTTAAGGTAACTTAATCTCTCCAGAACTCTCCAGAACTGTATAGAAGAAACAGAATGAAGATAATTTTTGAAATTTTCTTAACTTTTTCTGTCAGCAAGCCTGCAACTTGGTGAGTTTAGCCAGTGTGATCTTGTTTTTATTATTTTTTTGAATTATTTATTTACTTATTTTACTTGTATTTTTATTTTATTTTATTCTTTTTCGGTTCTTATCTTTTCTGCCTAATTTTTGTGTAAATTATTCTTAATTATGAAATTTAGGTTTGGTATAGTAGGGTTTTGGTTATATGTAGGAATTCTAAGACCGGCCATGTTTTTTTTTTTTTTTTTTTTTTTTTTTTTGTGTTCTCTGTCATTCCCTTGCTAACTGGACACATGGCTTGGAGGTGATTCCCCCCTCCATCACACTACTGTCTGTTACTGCTTGCTTAAGGTAACTTAATCTCTCCAGAACTCTCCAGAACTGTATAGAAGAAACAGAATGAAGATAATTTTTGAAATTTTCTTAACTTTTTTCTGTCAGCAAGCCTGCAACTTGGTGAGTTTAGCCAGTGTGATCTTATTTTTTATTATTTTTTGAATTATTTATTTACTTATTTTTACTTGTATTTTTTATTTTATTCTTTTTCGGTTCTTATCTTTTCTGCCTAATTTTTGTGTAAATTGTTCTTAATTATGAAATTTAGGTTTGGTATATTAGGGTTTTGGTTATATGTAGGAATTCTAAGACCGGCCATGTTTTTTTTTTGTTTTTTTTTTTTATTGTTCTCTGTCATTCCCTTGCTAACTGGACACATGGCTTGGAGGTGATTCCCCCCTCCATCACACTACTGTCTGTTACTGCTTGCTTAAGGTAACTAATCTCTCCAGAACTCTCCAGAACTGTATAGAAGAAACAGAATGAAGATAATTTTGAAATTTTCTTAACTTTTTTCTGTCAGCAAGCCTGCAACTTGGTGAGTTTAGCCAGTGTGATCTTATTTTTATTATTTTTTGAATTATTTATTTACTTATTTTTACTTGTATTTTTTATTTTATTCTTTTTCGGTTCTTATCTTTTCTGCCTAATTTTTGTGTAAATTGTTCTTAATTATGAAATTTAGGTTTGGTATATTAGGGTTTTGGTTATATGTAGGAATTCTAAGACCGGCCATGTTTTTTTTTGTTTTTTTTTTTTTTTTTTTTTTATTGTTCTCTGTCATTCCCTTGCTAACTGGACACATGGCTTGGAGGTGATTCCCCCTCCATCACACTACTGTCTGTTACTGCTTGCTTAAGGTAACTTAATCTCTCCAGAACTCTCCAGAACTGTATAGAAGAAACAGAATGAAGATAATTTTGAAATTTTCTTAACTTTTTTCTGTCAGCAAGCCTGCAACTTGGTGAGTTTAGCCAGTGTGATCTTATTTTTTTTTATTATTTTTGAATTATTTATTTACTTATTTTTACTTGTATTTTTTTATTTTATTTTATTCTTTTCGGTTCTTATCTTTTCTGCCTAATTTTTGTGTAAATTGTTCTTCAATTATGAAATTTAGGTTTGGTATATTAGGGTTTTGGTTATATGTGGGAATTCTAAGACCGGCCATGTTTTTTTTTTTTTTTTTTTTTTTTTATTGTTCTCTGTCATTCCCTTGCTAACTGGACACATGGCTTGGAGGTGATTCCCCCCTCCATCACACTACTGTCTGTTACTGCTTGCTTAAGGTAACAATCTCTCCAGAACTCTCCAGAACTGTATAGAAGAAACAGAATGAAGATAATTTTTGAAATTTTCTTAACTTTTTTCTGTCAGCAAGCCTGCAACTTGGTGAGTTTAGCCAGTGTGATCTTATTTTTTATTATTTTTTTGAATTATTTATTTACTTATTTTTTACTTGTATTTTTATTTTATTTTATTCTTTTCGGTTCTTATCTTTTCTGCTAATTTTTGTGCTTAAATTGTTCTTAATTATGAAATTTAGGTTTGGTATATTGGGGTTTTGGTTATATGTAGGAATTCTAAGACCGGCCATGTTTTTTTTTTTTTTTTTTTTTTTTTTTTTTTTTATTGTTCTCTGTCATTCCCTTGCTAACTGGACACATGGCTTGGAGGTGATTCCCCCCTCCATCACACTACTGTCTGTTACTGCTTATGGAAGCCAACTAATCTCTCCAGAACTCTCCAGAACTGTATAGAAGAAACAGAATGAAGATAATTTTGAAATTTTCTTAACTTTTTTCTGTCAGCAAGCCTGCACAGCTTGGTGAGTTTAGCCAGTGTGATCTTATTTTTTATTATTTTTGAATTATTTATTTACTTATTTTTACTTGTATTTTTTATTTTATTCTTTTTCGGTTCTTATCTTTTCTGCCTAATTTTTGTGTAAATTGTTCTTAATTATGAAATTTAGGTTTGGTATATTAGGGTTTTGGTTATATGTAGAATTCTAAGACCGGCCATGTTTTTTTTTTTTTTTTTTTTTTTTTTTTTTTTTTATTGTTCTCTGTCATTCCCTTGCTAACTGGACACATGGCTTGGAGGTGATTCCCCCTCCATCACACTACTTGTATTACTGCTTGCTTAAGGTAACTTAATCTCTCCAGAACTCTCCAGAACTGTATAGAAGAAACAGAATGAAGATAATTTTTGAAATTTCTTAACTTTTTTCTGTCAGCAAGCCTGCAACTTGGTGAGTTTAGCCAGTGTGATCTTATTTTTTATTATTTTTTGAATTATTTATTTACTTATTTTACTTGTATTTTTTATTTTATTTTATTCTTTTTCGGTTCTTATCTTTTCTGCCTAATTTTTGTGTAAATTGTTCTTAATTATGAAATTTAGGTTTGGTATATTAGGGTTTTTGGTTATATGTAGGGTCTAAGACCGGCCATGTTTTTTTTTTGTTTTTTTTTTTTTTTATTGTTCTCTGTCATTCCCTTGCTAACTGGACACATGGCTTGGAGGTGATTCCCCCCTCCATCACACTACTGTCTGTTACTGCTTGCCTTAAGGTAACTTAATCTCTCCAGAACTCTCCAGAACTGTATAGAAGAAACAGAATGAAGATAATTTTTGAAATTTTCTTAACTTTTTTCTGTCAGCAAGCCTGCAACCAGATTTAGCCAGTGTGATCTTATTTTTTATTATTTTTTGAATTATTTATTTACTTATTTTTACTTGTATTTTTTATTTTATTCTTTTTCGGTTCTTATCTTTTCTGCCTAATTTTGTATAAATTGTTCTTAATTATGAAATTTAGGTTTGGTATATTAGGGTTTTGGTTATATGTAGGAATTCTAAGACCGGCCATGTTTTTTTTTTTTTTTTTTTTTTATTGTTCTCTGTCATTCCCTTGCTAACTGGACACATGGCTTGGAGGTGATTCCCCCCTCCATCACACTACTGTCTGTTACTGCTTGCTTAAGGTAACTTAATCTCTCCAGAACTCTCCAGAACTGTATAGAAGAAACAGAATGAAGATAATTTTTTGAAATTTTCTTAACTTTTTTCTGTCAGCAAACCTGCAACTTGGTGAGTTTAGCCAGTGTGATCTTATTTTTTATTATTTTTTGAATTATTTATTTGCTTATTTTTACTTGTATTTTATTTTATTTATTCTTTTTCGGTTCTTATCTTTTCTGCCTAATTTTTGTGTAAATTGTTCTTAATTATGAAATTTAGGTTTGGTATATTAGGGTTTTGGTTATATGTAGGAATTCTAAGACCGGCCATGTTTTTTTTTTTGTTTTTTTTTTTTTTTTTTTTATTGTTCTCTGTCATTCCCTTGCTAACTGGACACATGGCTTGGAGGTGATTCCCCCTCCATCACACTACTGTCTGTTACTGCTTGCTTAAGGTAACTTAATCTCTCCAGAACTCTCCAGAACTGTATAGAAGAAACAGAATGAAGATAATTTTGAAAATTTTCTTAACTTTTTTCTGTCAGCAAGCCTGCAACTTGGTGAGTTTAGCCAGTGTGATCTTATTTTTTGTTATTTTTTGAATTATTTATTTACTTATTTTTACTTGTATTTTTTATTTTATTTTATTCTTTTTCGGTTCTTATCTTTTCTGCCTAATTTTTGTGTAAATTGTTCTTAATTATGAAATTTAGGTTTGGTATATTAGGGTTTTTGGTTATATGTAGGAATTCTAAGACCGGCCATGTTTTTTTTTTTTTTGTTTTTTTTTTTTTTTTTTATTGTTCTCTGTCATTCCCTTGCTAACTGGACACATGGCTTGGAGGTGATTCCCTCCATCACACTACTGTCTGTTACTGCTTGCTTAAGGTAACTTAATCTCTCCAGAACTCTCCAGAACTGTATAGAAGAAACAGAATGAAGATAATTTTGAAATTTTCTTAACTTTTTTCTGTCAGCAAGCCTGCAACTTGGTGAGTTTAGCCAGTGTGATCTTATTTTTATTATTTTTTGAATTATTTATTTACTTATTTTTTACTTGTATTTTTATTTTATTCTTTTTCGGTTCTTATCTTTTCTGCCTAATTTTTGTGTAAATTGTTCTTAATTATGAAATTTAGGTTTGGTATATTAGGGTTTTGGTTATATGTAAGAATTCTAAGACCGGCCATGTTTTTTTTTGTTTTTTTTTTTTTTTTTTTATTGTTCTCTGTCATTCCCTTGCTAACTGGACACATGGCTTGGAGGGTGATTCCCCCCTCCATCACACTACTGTCTGTTACTGCTTGCTTAAGGTAACCAATCTCTCCAGAACTCTCCAGAACTGTATAGAAGAAACAGAATGAAGATAATTTTTGAAATTTTCTTAACTTTTTTTCTGTCAGCAAGCCTGCAACTTGGTGAAGTTTATCAGTGTGATCTTATTTTTTATTATTTTTTGAATTATTTATTTACTTATTTTTACTTGTATTTTTTATTTTATTTTATTCTTTTTCGGTTCTTATCTTTTCTGCCTAATTTTTGTGTAAATTGTTCTTAATTATGAAATTTAGGTTTGGTATATTAGGGTTTTGGTTATATGTGAAGATTCTAAGACCGGCCATGTTTTTTTTTGTTTTTTTTTTTTTTTTTATTGTTCTCTGTCATTCCCTTTGCTAACTGGACACATGGCTTGGAGGTGATTCCCCCCTCCATCACACTACTGTCTATTGCACTGCTTACTTAAAGGTAACTTAATCTCTCCAGAACTCTCCAGAACTGTATAGAAGAAACAGAATGAAGATAATTTTGAAATTTTCTTAACTTTTTTCTGTCAGCAAGCCTGCAACTTGGTGAGTTTAGCCAGTGTGATCTTATTTTTATTATTTTTTGAATTATTTATTTACTTATTTTTACTTGTATTTTTTATTTTATTTTATTCTTTTTCGGTTCTTATCTTTTCTGCCTAATTTTTGTGTAAATTGTTCTTAATTATGAAATTTAGGTTTGGTATATTAGGGTTTTGGTTATATGTAGGAATTCTAAGACCGGCCATGTTTTTTTTTTTTTTTTTTTTTTTTTTTTTTTTTTTATTGTTCTCTGTCATTCCCTTGCTAACTGGACACATGGCTTGGAGGTGATTCCCCCCTCCATCACACTACTGTCTGTTACTGCTTTGTAAGGTAACTTAATCTCTCCAGAACTCTCCAGAACTGTATAGAAGAAACAGAATGAAGATAATTTTGAAATTTTTCTTAACTTTTTTTTTTCTGTCAGCAAGCCTGCAGCTTGGTGAGTTTGCTTGATGTGATCTTATTTTTATTATTTTTGAATTATTTATTTACTTATTTTTACTTGTATTTTTATTTTATTTTATTCTTTTTCGGTTCTTATCTTTTTTCTGCCTAATTTTTGTGTAAATTGTTCTTAATTATGAAATTTAGGTTTGGTATATTAGGGTTTTGGTTATATGTAGGAATTCTAAGACCGGCCATGTTTTTTTTTTTTTTTTTTTTTTTTTTTTTTTTTTTTATTGTTCTCTGTCATTCCCTTGCTAACTGGACACATGGCTTGGGTGATTCCCCCCTCCATCCTGCTACTGTCTGTTACTGCTTGTAGGTAACTTAATCTCTCCAGAACTCTCCAGAACTGTATAGAAGAAACAGAATGAAGATAATTTTGAAATTTTCTTAACTTTTTTCTGTCAGCAAGCCTGCAACTTGGTGAGTTTAGCCAGTGTGATCTTATTTTTATTTATTTTTGAATTATTTATTTACTTATTTTTACTTGTATTTTTATTTTATTCTTTTTCGGTTCTTATCTTTTCTGCCTAATTTTTGTGTAATTGTTCTTAATTATGAAATTTAGGTTTGGTATATTGGGGTTTTGGTTATATGTAGGAATTCTAAGACCGGCCATGTTTTTTTTTTTTTTTTTTTTTTTTTTTTTTTTTATTGTTCTCTGTCATTCCCTTGCTAACTGGACACATGGCTTGGAGGTGATTCCCCCCTCCATCACACTACTGTCTGTTACTGCTTGCTTAAGGTAACCAATCTCTCCATTTCTCAGAACCATATAGAAGAAACAGAATGAAGATAATTTTGAAATTTTCTTAACTTTTTTCTGTCAGCAAGCCTGCAACTTGGTGAGTTTAGCCAGTGTGATCTTATTTTTATTATTTTTTTTGAATTATTTATTTACTTATTTTTACTTGTATTTTTTATTTTATTTTATTCTTTTTCGGTTCTTATCTTTTCTGCCTAATTTTTGTGTAAATTGTTCTTAATTATGAAATTTAGGTTTGGTATATTAGGGTTTTGGTTATATGTAGGAATTCTAAGACCGGCCATGTTTTTTTTTTGTTTTTTTTTTTTTTTTTTTTTTTATTGTTCTCTGTCATTCCCTTGCTAACTGGACACATGGCTTGGAGGTGATTCCCCCCTCCATCACACTACTGTCTGTTACTGCTTGCTTAAGGTAACTTAATCTCTCCAGAACTCTCCAGAACTGTTAACTAGAAGAAACAGAATGAAGATAATTTTGAAATTTTCTTAACTTTTTCTGTCAGCAAGCCTGCAACTTGGTGAGTTTAGCCAGTGTGATCTTATTTTTATTATTTTTTGAATTATTTATTTACTTATTTTTACTTGTATTTTTTATTTTATTTTATTCTTTTTCGGTTCTTATCTTTTCTGCTAATTTTTTGTGTAAATTGTTCTTAATTATGAAATTTAGGTTTGGTATATTAGGGTTTTGGTTATATGTAGGAATTCTAAGATAGGCCATGTTTTTTTTTTTTTTTTTTTTTTTTTTTTTTTTTGTGTTCTCTGTCATTCCCTTGCTAACTGGACACATGGCTTGGAGGTGATTCCCCCCTCCATCCCACTTTCTGTCTGTTACTGCTTGTAAGGTAACTTAATCTCTCCAGAACTCTCCAGAACTGTATAGAAGAAACAGAGAATGAAGATAATTTTTGAAATTTTCTTAGCTTTTCCTGTCAGCAAGCCTGCAGCTTTGGTGAGTTTAGCCAGTGTGATCTTATTTTTATTATTTTTTGAATTATTTATTTACTTATTTTTACTTGTATTTTTTATTTTATTCTTTTTCGGTTCTTATCTTTTCTGCCTAATTTTTGTGTAAATTGTTCTTAATTATGAAATTTAGGTTTGGTATATTAGGGTTTTGGTTATATGCTTAGAATTCTAAGACCGGCCATGTTTTTTTTTTTTTTTTTTTTTTTTTTTTTTTTTATTGTTCTCTGTCATTCCCTTGCTAACTGGACACATGGCTTGGAGGTGATTCCCCCCTCCATCACACTACTGTCTGTTACTGCTTGCTTAAGGTAACTTAATCTCTCCAGAACTCTCCAGAACTGTATAGAAGAAACAGAATGAAGATAATTTTTGAAATTTTCTTAACTTTTTTCTGTCAGCAAGCCTGCAACTTGGTGAGTTTAGCCAGTGTGATCTTATTTTTTATTATTTTTTGAATTATTTATTTACTTATTTTTACTTGTATTTTATTTTATTTTATTCTTTTTCGGTTCTTATCTTTTCTGCCTAATTTTTGTGTAAATTGTTCTTAATTATGAAATTTAGGTTTGGTATATTAGGGTTTTGGTTATATGTAGGAATTCTAAGACCCGACATGTTTTTTTTTTGTTTTTTTTTTTTTTTTTTATTGTTCTCTGTCATTCCCTTGCTAACTGGACACATGGCTTGGGTGATTCCCCCCTCCATCACACTACTGTCTGTTACTGCTTGCTTAAAGGTAACTTAATCTCTCCAGAACTCTCAGGGCATATAGAAGAAACAGAATGAAGATAATTTTTGAAATTTTGCTTAACTTTTTTCTGTCAGCAAGCCTGCAACTTGGTGAGTTTAGCCAGTGTGATCTTATTTTTTATTATTTTTGAATTATTTATTTACTTATTTTTACTTGTATTTTTATTTATTCTTTTTCGGTTCTTATCTTTTCTGCCTAATTTTTGTGTAAATTGTTCTTAATTATGAAATTTAGGTTTGACTTATACTAAGTTAAAACTTCATTAACTTCAGTCACATATTTATTTTTTTTAATTGGAGTAGATAGTACCTTCTATCGCCAGGTCTCACACTCCACCCCCTTCTTTTGGACAGGAGTAGAGTTGATCGCCTTGTTTCTAGTTTAGGAAGGGGTTCCTGAGTAGATAGATTAAACTAATTGGAGTAGATAGATTAAACTATCGCCCGGTTCACACTCCACCCACATCTATTGAACAGGTGAAGAGGCTCATCCCTTGTTTCCTGTTTAGGATGCGGTTTCCGGTTTTCTCTTTTCCAATCTTTTCACTCTTTTCCTTTATTATTTTATTTTTTTTTTTCAATTGGAGTAGATAGACTAAACTATCGCCCGGTTCACACTCCACCCACATCTATTGAACAGGTGAAGAGGCTCATCCCTTGTTTCCTGTTTAGGATGCGGTTTCCGGTTTTCTCTTTTCCAATCTTTTCACTCTTTTCCTTTATTATTTTATTTTTTTTTTTCAATTGGAGTAGATAGACTAAACTATCGCCCGGTTCACACTCCACCCACATCTATTGAACAGGTGAAGAGGCTCATCCCTTGTTTACTGTTTAGGATGCGGTTTCCGGTTTTCTCTTTTCCAATCTTTTCACTCTTTTCCTTTATTATTTTATTTTTTTTTTTCAATTGGAGTAGATAGACTAAACTATCGCCCGGTTCACACTCCACCCACATCTATTGAACAGGTGAAGAGGCTCATCCCTTGTTTACTGTTTAGGATGCGGTTTCCGGTTTTCTCTTTTCCAATCTTTTCACTCTTTTCCTTTATTATTTTATTTTTTTTTTTCAATTGGAGTAGATAGACTAAACTATCGCCCGGTTCACACTCCACCCACATCTATTGAACAGGTGAAGAGGCTCATCCCTTGTTTACTGTTTAGGATGCGGTTTCCGGTTTTCTCTTTTCCAATCTTTTCACTCTTTTCCTTTATTATTTTATTTTTTTTTTCAATTGGAGTAGATAGACTAAACTATCGCCCGGTTCACACTCCACCCACATCTATTGAACAGGTGAAGAGGCTCATCCCTTGTTTCCTGTTTAGGATGCGGTTTCCGGTTTTCTCTTTTCCAATCTTTTCACTCTTTTCCTTTATTATTTTATTTTTTTTTTCAATTGGAGTAGATAGACTAAACTATCGCCCGGTTCACACTCCACCCACATCTATTGAACAGGTGAAGAGGCTCATCCCTTGTTTCCTGTTTAGGATGCGGTTTTCGGCTTTCTCTTTTCCATTCTTTTTACCCTTACGTAGCCCCCTGCGCATCAGTGGCGTTACTGCCTTGCTCGGGGTGATATGATTAAAAAAAAAAAAAAAAAAAACTGAATGATGAAAATATGTTCATTTTACAAAAGCAATATTTTTCAACATAGTCTCCTTGCTTGCCTGTACACTTAACCAAATGCTTTTCTATTAATCACAAACATAGCCCATTATTCTGCGATAAATGCAGATAAAATTACCGCCTTCTCTTCATACGCACTCATTGATTCAAGTTCGTATATTATAGTTGCGAATCTTTGGGAAGGCGTATTTATGAACAGCAGAGTAGGAATTCATATGTGTGTAGATTTGTGGATATGATATGTATGTACGGATAGATGCGTGCGTATATGTGATTGTGTGTTAGTTTAGTGTAGTTATCTGTATGTATGTATAATTATATGTGTATGTTTGTGTGCGGGTGCAATTTACAATTTCTTCCTAGAAGAAATAAAATACATAATTTTTTTTACAGTATTTAGCGTCCACCATGTTTATCTCTCTTGCTTCGTTTTTAAATATTTTCTTTTATTTTTTAGTTCATCCAATTTTTTCGTTTCTTCTATTCCCCTGATTCTTGTTAGAATTTTTTTTTTCATCCTTTCTCATTTTATCGAAAATTCATTCTTCACTCCTTTTCATATTAAGCGTCGATTTGTTTTTTTTTTCCTTGTTTTACTGATCCCTTTTTACCTCTTTATACTACGAAAGTGTCTTTCTGTTTTCTTCCAAGTAATTGGACTTTTCCTCCTTCTCTTAATATTTCTCTTTTCTTCTTCTTCTTGGAAAACTAATAATTTATCGTTTTATCACGTTATTTTTTCTCCATAATCTGAATTCAGTTTTTACCTCGCTTTTTATTATTTTTTACATAAGCATTGACTAAATGCTGACATAAGGACACCTAGTGAGGATAGAACTCGTAACCAGTAGGAATATGAAAGCACGCTATCGAGCAATCGCACAAAAGTGTATCTAGCCACACTGATGAGCTGTAATACATCGAAACAGGCTTCTATGTGGATGACCAATATATTATACCCGCATTTCGATTGAGCCCTCTAGAGAAGAACATTTTAAAAACATTTTCCACTTCTGCAATATATGCATTACTCTTAAGGAATGAATTGAGTTCTTTTGGTGACTGGCGTGTGTATACACTGCTTATAAACAACACGTTAAAATTTCCCATCTCTGATTCCATGCGCCTTCGACTTAGGGGTTAGCGACTCCGACTGATACCATAAATAGCATATATATATATATATATATATATATATGCTCTTTATGCTCTCACACTCTGATTGAGGACTCTGGAAGAATGGTAGAGTTTGCAAAAACAGTAGCTACTCTGGCATCTACGCATCGCTCATTCAGTAATGAATTAGAGCACTCTAACTACTGGCGTATGATACATCATACATCATACGCTAAAAGTTTTCCTCCTTCTACCGAGTGCCCAGAGTTAGAATTGCCGACTGACGTCAATTCGGTCGCGTTTCAATCCTGGGTAAAAAGCAATCGGATGTTAAACCGTACTGATGAGCTGTGATACAGCGAAACAGATCTGTGTGCGCCCTCACACCCAGATTGCGCACTCTGGAAGAATGGTAGATTTTGAAAAACAGTAGCTACTCTACCATCTACGCATCGTGCATTCAGTAATGAATTAGAACACTCTCAGCTATTGGGCGTGTGCATAATGTTAATGTACACGCTAAAAAGTCTGCCTCCTTCTACCGAGCGCCCATAGCTCAGAGGTAGAATCGCAGACTGACGCTAATTCAGTCGGGTTTTAATACTGGGCAAAAATGTCTAACCGTCCTGAGAAGCTGTGATATAACAAAACAGATCTGTCTGCGGATGATTATATATATATATATATATATATATATATATATATAATTGTTACTTGTGGCTTAAGTGAGTGAGCAGAGTTATGCCGCCTTCAAATCTTTGTGAATTCATTATTGTGATGTCTTCAATTTTCAGGGCTTCTGTTCATATGTATATATATTTATATAAATCCAGGTAAAGAGGAACCAAGTTTTTACGATTTACATTTACTTTTTTATAAAAAGTGCTTAATACGATAATCATTGTAGACCATAATATAATCATATAAATAGGAATGAAAAGTACATTGCGACACGGAAAGTTCTATGTTTCGAAATTTTTATCTCGTCATCAGGCAATGTTGGAAGTTAAAGGAAATGCCACAGAAACTCAAAATCGTAAAACCTTGGTTCCTCTTTACCTGGATTTATATCGCTCCCACATAGGTAGAGCACTGTACATATTTATTTTTTTTCAAAACAATATGAAGAAAATTGATTTCGGAATCTCTCTGAAGAATGTACCTAATACCAAGTTGTTTTGCAGTTAACAGTAAGTTTATTTCTCTAGTTTAACAGGTTAATTTTGTCGTTAAATCTGAATTATTTCTAACTTCTTATTAAGACAAAGATAACAAGGTGCACGGAGGGAATTACAAGTTCAAGCCTTTGTAAATATTGTCCGTTTTAAAGTAAGTGTTTTGTTTTTTCTTTTAAACGCCAAAAGTACTTGGATAATGAACTACTGTATTTATAAGAACTATTATTGAAAGATAGAATGCGCTGGTACCAGCTGGTTTTAAACGGGATTTTAGTAGAACAGATATAAGCTTTTAATATTAGCATTTTCAAGTGTAGAGATAGTGCAAAGATAAACTATGGAACTAGCTTAGCAATTGAATTGCTATGTAGTAGACAAAATTTGGAATTACGCTGGTATTAGTGTTATTATTTTGGTACTATCTATCTTAGCGTTGCAATGCATCGATGTTTTTTATTTTTATTCTTGTTGAAGACTGTGTTATTGTGTTTTTAAATTATTTTTTCGAGGTTATCTGTGCAACAGTAGCTTAACTTATGAGTATTATTATTGAGTATTCTAATAAGAAGATTAGGTCTTGGTAAATGATTATTGTTAAATTTTAAGAATGTTGTCCTAATTTAGTTTTAACCATCAGATTGTAAGTGGGAGTAAACCAGATGATCTTTCTAAATATTTTCTTCTTAATATGTTCATTAATAATTGGATTTCTGAATTTGAAATTAGTAACTTTATAACTGCTATTTCTAAGGGAAGAATTATAGGATCGATATGTTTATCAAAATTTACATTGCAAGAAGAGTTAGTGCTGACTTTAAATTCATTTGAAGAGGTTATATGTAGATTATTTTTCTAATACGGTCTACTCTAATTTGTGTATAATCTTTAACTATCAATAAGACATCATCTCTATAAAAACCAATATTATCTGTATCAGCACAATCATACGCAGTTAAATTATAAAGAATAAATAATCCCACTAGTCCGACGGATAAGCATAATCCAAAGAACCCACTGAAATATCAAAGTATGTATTTGAGGTTTTTGTCTAAGTTTCTTCGCTGTAAATCAAAACAGCATTTCTGCATTTATGATGCTTTAACCATCAATTAATAAATTTTCCGCTGTAAATATAGTTATACATGAGGACCTTATGTATTATGTCGTCACACATGCTTTTAAGATTTTACTTAGACGACAACCTCCTAACATAATCTACTTTCACTTTTAACTCCATCTCCTTTGTTCTTTCTTATTTCCTTCTTTCATGTAAACTTCCGGTGTATGAATTTCTTTTCGGTGACCTTCTGGTACATGAATTTCGTGCTGTGTTTATTTGTTGCTGGAAAAAACGAGGTTTACTAACTGAAAAGGTCATACAACATACGGAGCTTTACTTTATATATATATATATATATATATATATATCCATGTATTATTAAAAATGATTGACAAGGTGATATGGGTACTTATATATATATAATTGCAAGTGAAGAGGACTCAAGGTTTTTTTATATTTTGAGTGCTCTGGCATTTATTTTATTATAAACAGTGCTCAATATAATGAGTATTATAGAGCTTAATATAATATAATATAATTATATGGTTATGTCAATTTTACATTGCGACATGGAAATTTCTATGTTTCGATATTAATTCTCATCATCAGGCAATGCTGGTATGGTTGTATAGACGATTTCCATTTAAATGACAAATACTTTCGGCTTACTGTGAATGTATGTGGGTGTTTTTTTGTGTGTGTGTGGCTAATCAGAATGGAGATTCACTTCGGGGCTTGACCCCGAGGAGTTTCTGTGCTAACCAACTTTTTTCCTCCTTTTTTCCTTTTTTCTTGAACCTATTCCTCTCTTGTCTTCTTTCCTTCGCATTTATCTGATCTTATCATTTTCCCTTCGGTTTTATTAGATTTGATATGATATCTCGTCTTGGTGGTACCAATCTCTTTCCCTTTATTCTATTTGTTAAAGAAAAGATTTTTTTCTAAAAGAAAACCTCGAACTGCTAGTTTTCGCTCCGTCTATCAATTTGCTGTAAAGTTTATTATCCTGATACAAAGGGGGGAATTATTAAAAAAGAACAACTAATTTATTCTATCCTTGGCTTTATTATTATTTTCATTTTTATTTTTACTTAATTCGTCGGTGAGCATGTTATTTAATTTAGGTTTTATCCATTTTCTAATGTGAATAATTTACAATGTCTACATATGCCATTAATTTCGTTGCGTTTATTTAATAAATTTTTATTTTTAAGGGATCTAATAATAAAGAGTTTTTCATATAAGCATAATGAACAGGGTTCATTTAAGGACTTACATGTTTTAGCTTCTTTTAGGATTTTCCACTTTATTTTGGGTGTCTTTTTTGTTTCCATTAGGTACCAATGATATCTCGATAGGGATGTTCTATTTCTGTATTTGCTATTATTAAATGAAGAGGTATGCTGGTAAATTCTCTGCTTTAGAGTGTTTTTAGTGCTCCCTATATAGACTTTTTTATTGTTTGGGTTTTCCTTCGTCCATATTTCGCATTGATAGATTATCGATTTCGTCAAACACCTATTTTCTAGTGGACAGTTTATGGGGGTTTTTACAATTACATTTTTCTCGTCTAAATTGTTATTTTCTGTTGTCTGGTTATTTTTACTGGTTTTGTTGATTTTTTAAAAATATTATTATTGTGGTTTTTTATAATTTTTTTCTAGATTATTCATACAGCTGTAACTTAATTTTATAGTGTTTCTATTAAAGATCTTACTAAGTGGATTTTTCTCCGTGAAGTGTTTCCTAATTAATCGAGGAATTTTCTTCCCAATCTACCATTAATCATCTGGTTGTAAGTGGGTGTGTACCAGATGATTTTCCTATTCCTATTTTTTTCTTCGAGGGTTGCTATTCTTGTTTACATATTTAATGTTTGGGTTTATGTATCCACTATTTTTCAATGCATACACTAAATAAAATATATATTCAGTTAAAAGTAAAATAATATAGATGTATATATGTATATGCAGGTTACATTAAAAATGTCAGAAAAGGTTTGATGATTAAATTTTTTATGTAATTTTTTATGTGACCTTATGATTCTTTTTTCTTTTGAGGACATAAATTTATAAAATTGTCCAAATATTTTTTATCCGAGCGCTTTCAGTTATAATGTTAGCCAATTTCGAGAATGAATGTTATTTTAATGATGGGGATGTTAGTCATGTGAACTTTAATCGATCGTCTAGGAAATAATGTAATTTTTTATGGTAATATAATTAATCCAAAGTTACTAAAGTATTGGATTTATCGGCTCATCAGATGATAATGTTAGGATTGTTTTCTACTTGTTTAAATATTTTTCACACCTTGTCTGTTATTTAAAAAAGAAAACCTGCACAAAGGAGAGATTGCTGCCCAAATATACAATGTATATATGTGTATATGTATACGTGTGCACGTAAGCGTGTGGGGGTTTTGGATTGGTGCTTAATTTATGGTTACCCATTCTGTCCAATCAAATCATACTTAATACATGAATTCTTTTCCCCTTAACCTTTTTGACCCTTACAGGATGAAACTAAAGATTTCATATTGAATTTCCCTTTCTTAAATTTTTTTGAATGGTCTTAAGAAATTTAAAGCAAATAAAATCATGACCTGAAGGGATGGGCTTATTAGCTCGACGAAATAAATTATAGGTTAAGATTAGGTTTTATGTTGTTTTTTATTTATATCATATTCCCCTGGATAATATCCATTGAGCTCTCTATACACATCTATCGCTTAATATTTTGTATTAAATGCATCTTTTTGGAATATCGTGTCCATTTAAGGACTTGATATCTATCTATCTATCTATCTATCTATCTATCTATCTATCTATCTATCTATCTATCTATCTATCTATCTATCTCAGTCTGTCCAGTATCTATCTATCTATCTATCTATCTATCTATCTATCTATCTATCTCAGTCTGTCCATTATCTATCTATCTATCTATCTATCTATCTATCTATTAAATTCACGAATTTAAATGTAAAGTCAATAGTCATCTCTTACCTCACTAACCTGCATCCTCTCTCTCATGCTTCTCTCTCCGTCCAGTCCACTCTCATCAGTATTCTCATCCTTCTCTTACCCACTTCCTGACACCCCCTATAACCTGTCACTCTTTCTCATAATTTTCTTCCTATGTAACCCCCTGCAAAACAGTGTCAATAAAATGCCTTGCTTGGGGTGATATGATTATAAAAAAGAAATCTATCTATCTATCTATCTATCTATCTATCTATCTATCTATCTATCTATCTATCTATCTCAGTCTGTTCATATGTTCTATCTATCTATCCTTGTGTATATTTTAGTCTGCTCATATCTATCTATCTATCTATCTATCTATCTATCTATCTATCTATCTATCTATCTATCTATCTATGTGTGTGTGTGTTTGGATGTGTGTGTGTGTGTGTGTGTATTTATGTTGTGAGCTTCAATTTACAATGCAAAATATATAAATAATAATCTTTTTTGGGAAAGAGGGTGTAAGATTTATTATACATCGTATAATATAATTTTCCCTGTGTAGATAAATCCAGAAGTTATTGAAATATATATGCGAATAATAAAATATAAAACGTATCTGGATAAATTAATGTTTTATGTGTTAGCGTGCGTTCTTTAATATTGCAAATCCTTTATCAATATTTTTTCTCATTTTACTTTACTTCTTCCCTGTTTCCACATTGATAGTCTTTTCAAGAGACACGTAGATTTCCATAAGCAATATATATTGTGTACTTCAGCTGATAATGTTTACTCTTAGTAAAGATATTGATACTAACTTATTCTGAAGCACCAGGTTTTTATTATGCAACATAAACATTTGAGTATAATTAATTCCAAAAGATAATTTATTGTCATATCTATCTAAACTTATTTATAAATGGAACTTTGTGTGTGTGTGTGTGTGTGTGTGTGTGTGTGTGTGTGTGTGTGTGTGCCCGTTACCTATAGACTCCGATACGGCTGAACTGATTTTCTTTAAAATTTACACAGTTGTATTATAAGGGTCTGCGAGTGTTCTTAGCTCGATTTTGTGTCGACGTACCCCCGATAAATATCGACAATTGACAATCGAATAAATCGGGTTATAGAAGAAATGTTCCGATTTTAATCAAATTTGATATACTCATAGAAAAAGACATAAGAAACGATATTCAGAAGTTTCAAGGTTGCAGTTCTTATAATAGTGCAGAGAATCGATAGTATATATATATATATATATATATATATATATATATAAGGCAAGATGTTTGTGTGTATGTCTGTTTATCTGCCTGTATGTCTATTTTTTTTGAGCCCTTTTATTTTAGTTTTTGCTTCGGGTTTGGCCTTCAAAATTCAGTTTAGGACGAAAAAACTTATTTGATATTCATACCAGGAAATCAAAATTTGACTTACTTCCATTTATTTTTCTTTTAGTCTACGGTTTAACTGGAAACAACCATTGCTTTTTAGTCTTTCGTGCCAACGTCCAAAGAGTCTGAGCTCCAGGACCATTGATTAGTCTTAAAGCTTTCATTACACCCGAGCAATGCCGAACTATACAGCTAGTTTTTCCATAAACGTGAATGAATTATCATTTTAGCATTTAACAAACAAATTTCTACTTTTTTGTTTAGTAGTTTAACTTCTGGGATTTAAATTCTCGTTTTTTTTTTCATCGAGGCAAAGATGACATTATTTTGAGCTTTCTTATGTATTTATTTTTTAAATCTTCTCACCCCAAGCAAGGCATTCTACTGCCACTGTTGCGCAGGGGGTTACATATGGAAAAGTGATGAGAAAGGGGGGTGTTAAATATGCGAAATGTCAGCATGAGGGTAATAGACGGATGAGAATAGCGAGAATAGGGGTGGAGTAGAGGGAGTAGAGGGAAAAAGAGATGGAGAGAATGGATGCGAGTTAGTGAAATAGTAGATGTCTATTGACCTTACATTTAAATTCCTGGAGATTGTAGCTGTCGGAGAAGCAAGTATATGGAAGGAAATTCCACAGGTGGGAGGTGCGATAAAAGAAGCTGTTAGAGTAGAAATTACGGTTACATTTTATCGGTTTCACTGTCAAAGGGTGGTACCTAGTTGCTAATCTAGTAGCTCGTGTACCTAGGAGGCACCAGTGATCTAAGTTCATTGGAGCAGAAGCCATGAAAGTATTTAAAATGAGATAGCGACTGCATCCGAGCTGCCAAGTCGGTATCTATCACGTTACAGGTTCTACGTTGGATTCTGTCAAGAACCACGAGGTGAACAGCAGGGGCACCCGACCAGATGTGGTAGCAGTATTCAATACACGGGTGGATGGTAGAGTTATCATTTACTTTTTTTCTCCATGATGTCTGTCAGTTTCACGCCTTCCGTCATGTTTGAGGCGGCTTGATGATTGCATTTGTAGCCGTAGGGAGTTGGTTAATGTTTCTTTGATACGGCCTTGTGTCAGACTTACAAGTTTTATGCAGAGTTATAATCATCAGAAGGCTTTCATCGGAAGGTTGATTGTCGGCAGGTTGGAATCTGTGGAATTGTGTGGAATAGCGTAAAAAGAATAAAATATACATTTTGCATTTTAAAATAGTAATTTATTAAAAGGATGAATAACATAAGTTGTAGAAGTTAATGTTCGATTAGAAAGTTAAGGGTATCAAGAGTTTGTACAAAATGTTCTAGTAGTAATTGTTGAAAGGGATAAAAGAGAAAGAGAACAAGGTGCGACCTGACCTTATCTCCTGGTCGATTTGAAGTTGCCGTTACATTTTAGATGTGTGTCAGCAAACCACCTCCCCTGACTGACCACCGTGACCGGTTAGACATCATTCTTAAATATTGAATCCAGTCACATGGGGTGGCTCTCAGAATGATGTTTTCTTTAGCTGTGGAAAAACCGTTTCTCTGATGTATTTTAAATATGATGACCAATCAGGATCCAGAGTTCCGCTACAAGGTCACTGAAGTCTAAAAATTAAAACGACTACAACATTGATAAAAAAAAGACTCTTCTATATAACAATAAGTTCCTGTGATGTTTTATGCAGAGTTATAATCAGAAGATTGGTTGTCGGCAGGTTGGAATATGTGGAATTGTGTGGAATAGCGTAAGAAGAATAAAATATACATTTTGCATTTTAAAATAGTAATTTATTAAAAGGATGAATAATATAAGTTGTAGAAGTTAATGTTCGATTAGAAAGTTAAGGGTATCAAGAGTTTGTACAAAATGTTCTAGTAGCAATTGTTGAAAGGGATAAAAGAGAAAGAGAATAAGGTGCGACTTGACCTTATCTCCGGGTCGATTTGAAGTTACCGTTACATTTTAGTTCTTTCGTCTGTCGGCTAACATTTGTCTCTTGACTTACGCCGAGTTCATTTATTTCTTTTGAAATTCACACTGGATCGCCAAGTCCTTTTATGTCTTACAACTCGTTCGCATTGGTCAAAAATCTTTTTAACACCTATTTGCGAAATTTGGGTTCGACATTTTTGTTAAGTACATGGTCAATCCTTTTTCTGTTTGGGAAAACCAGGATTTCACACGTCATTGTGAATTTTTGTAAACGAGAAGAAGAGAGTTGATTTAATTAATTTATTACCCGCTACACATTTATCTCAGAAACTGATGTCTTTCTGAGTGAGGAATGTGTCTAATTTATTTTACAGTTGTCGCGAGAATTGACGCTTGAATCATTAAGGTATTTTTGTCCGGATCGAAATAAATTGTAATCCGAAAGCTCAAATTTAAACGAATACAGCGTTTTTAGGGGGACGTTGCAGTTAAACTTTACGAATTTCTGTCGGGACTGAACAGAGATTTGATGTCTGCAGTTGCTGCGGTGGAAAGCGATATCCTTCCGATTAAGCCATTCTGGTCACTTTTTATCTATTGCTGCCTTTAATCGATTCAATAACAAAAAGTACTTTATGAATCCAACATCTGACATTGCGGGACGAACTTTTCTATGTTTATAATTCTATGACTTCAGTTAGTCTGTCCGCATGTCACACCCTCTAAAATCGCCATACATTGGCCGATCAAAACCAAATTTTAGAGAGAATTGCAAACAGGAATGCGGGTAAAAATACAGTTGTTTTCGCTAGGGTGCGTAACTTAGTACCATAAGTTTCATTATTTAACATGTGATAGATACCGACTTGGCAGACCGCCTGCATGTCTCTCTCCCACCGGCGCAACGTGGCTTCCCTGTATCTCTTCTATAAATACTTTCACGGCTTCTGCTCCGATGAACTTAGATCACTGGTGCCCCCTAAATACGAATTTGCACGAGATACTAGATTAGCAACTAGATCCCACCCTTTTACAGTGAAACCGATAAAATGCAGCCGTAACTTCTACTCCAACAGTTTCTTTCCTCGCACTTCCCGACTGTGGAATTCTCTTCCACACGATTGCTTCCCCGACGGCTACAATATCCAGGAGTTTAAATGTAAGGTCAATAGACACCTCCTTACACACTAACCTGCTTCCATTCTATTAAACACTCTTCCCATCTGCCCCACCCTCATCCTCGCTATCCTTACTCATCTGTCACCTTCCTCCTAACATTCCCTATGTCTAACCACTCCTTCTCTTTACCTTCTCCTATGTAACCCCATGCGCAATAGTGGCAGTGGAATGCCTTGCTTGGGGGTGAGATGATTAAAACAAAAAAACAAAAAACATAAAACTAAGTTAGCACGTTGCTATTCTCAATTCTCTCAATACTACATGAGTGATAGATAACTAAGTGACTGAACCGCAGCTACGAACGTCGTCAGACACCCCCATAAACACCTTTGAACAAATAGAGATTATGTAATGTAAGGCATTTCTTAAGCTACTTTTATTTTACTTAACTGGTTACAGTTTGGTCATATAATGAACAAGGCCAAATGCTCCAGAACGATTTGTGTATAGCCAGTTGTATGTTCGATCCCCAAAAGTAAGAAACCCTAAGAATTTATTTTTCATTGTTTAAAAAAAAAGATTAATTTTTCTTCAAGAATATTGTTTGTCATGAAGTACTGTAAAATTAAAATAGATTAGATTAAAGAGATAAAATAACTTTAGATTAAAAGAATAATTAAAACGCAATGTAGGGTTTTTGTTAAAGTATTTTTAAGAACAAATCAGCTTATTCAAATTTTATCAGTTGGCTTGCAAAATTGAAGGAAAAGTAGATTTTGTAAATGTTGAAAAAATGTTATCGTTAGAAAAAGATTGTCACCCGAAAGTAGAGTGACTATTAAAATAGAAATGACGGTAACATCGTAGGTATTTTTAACATCAAAACAATATCGATTTGCCAACCTATCAGTACGTTTAAATTAATTTGGTTGATGTAACAAGGTGTAGAGCGCATTAAAACAACTGCTTTGGAAATATAGAAGAGATACTTTGTGGCGGTGAAAAACGACTGACGTCGAGAGGTCAGGGCCTTTGATATATTATCGAGAATCGTTAGATATGTTTCATGTGCACCACACTAGATATGACAGTAACATTTACTTGACAGTTGAATCAAGAAGGCTAGATGAGTTAGCATCAGACATAATGACGGAAGGTAAAAATATTCCTTAATGTGTTTAAATGATTGCAGTTTCATTTTAGAGGCGTTAAAATTTGTACGTCATTACTTGCCCCATTTAATATATGATTGGAGGTCATTTTCGGAAGCAGCTGCCAGTTTTAATATTTTTGACCTATCGTATAGTTGTGTCATAGCATAAATATTTAATTTGAAACTGATGATATCTGGTGGATGAAGATTTCAATAAACTAATACTGAGGCACTGTCGCATTAATTTGATATGATCTAGAATTGCGGTCGTTCAACACGTCTTCATTGCACAATTTACGAATTGATCAAGCCATATATTTCGGCTAGAGACACCATTGCTTTTGAGTTTGTGAAGAGAGCCAGAATGCCGATCTGTCGCGACTGTCTTCTTGATATCTAAAGCCAGAGCCCAAGCTCAAATTCTCAACTAAATCCTTATAGACTATTATATATGAAACCAGTGTCAACAATTCACATATTTTAACGATGAAATCTATCTTTTTGATTAGATCACTATCTAGAGAATCTTAGGGATATTCTCTGATTTTGTTCCTTTGTACCCCTTCTTTGCAATTTTATGCAACACTACCTGATTGAATTTTAAATAAATTTAAACTAAACGCAAACATAAAAATGAGTCCTGCCATTGTCCTTTGAGGCCGGAACGATCAACGCTTGTATCAAATAAGGCTCGCTTCTCGGTCGAACATATTTTTTTACTTTAAGAATATATGATCTGCATGAAAGTATACTTTGATCATTTGTTAATATATGTTCCAATAATACAACGTTATATAGGTACACCCCCATAGAATTCTGGATAACCAGAACCTGGTAGCTAATCGATTCTCTAACCTAGGATTAACAGTTCATATGGTGAAAATTGGCTGGGTACATTAAATGTCATGAAAAACAAACTAGGATTGTTCTATCGTTACTGAACAGACCTTGAATTTCTACCAGTCGCGCTGGTCTGTGAGAAAGGCTGCGTGATCTGAGCCTCTTACGATATTATAGAATCGAACGAACCCCCAATTTTGTTACGTGTTATAAGTTGTAACAAAGGAAAAAATGATTGACCAAAACACTGTGCTAAATAACATCAAATATTTAATTTACATAAACACAAAATCAAATATTTACAAATATACAATTTTTTGCATTGAAATAAAAAACAGAGTTTACTACTGACAGAGTTACGGGTAAGTCTTACGAAGTGTAAGGAAGGTGTCAAGTATCTTTCTGTATCCAGTTAAGCTAGCGAAGTAGTTTAAGTGCTATACTTTTTGGAAATCCTCAAACGTGCATATAAAGAATAATTTTAGTTTAGACAATCAAACAGTAACAGACAAACAAACAAACAAACTATTTATCCATTTAGTTGGTCCGCATTTTTAATAGTGATTCTTTCAGCTGGATATACAAATCCTTGAAACGAAGCCGGAGTTGATAATGTCAGCAAATCATTTCTAACAACTAACTACTCTCTTCCAGAATCCTATTTTTGAAGGGGATAACACCTAATTTGCATATTTCTCGAATCATCTAGCATTCTCTAGATTATACTGGAATATTCTAGACTCTTCCAAACGTTCTATTTCTACTTTTTCTATTTAACAACTACTTCATGAATTAAAAACTTTTTGTAATAACAAGTAGGACTCAATAGTATCACTTACTATAGATTTTACGCTTTTTAAACATTATTAATATTATTTTTTATATAAATGCGTCCTCGTAACAAGCCCATATCGTCATTCAAGCTCAACCCAAAATTTCTAGTGAAGCTCGTTAGCAGGAAAGATACTAGAAAATTACACGCTTCCGTGTACCGTTCCCGTAACTAACTCCTCCTTCAATCCTTTACGTTACATGACGTACTTTTGTCATATATGGAAGACTCTGTCCAATCCTCATGTAACAGTTTCGATAGTATTCAAAATTTCCTCTGCATCCTTGTGGATGATGAATTATTTGCCACCCTGCAATTTCTTTTCTCACAGAAGAAACGTCGTAAGCGTCTTGCTGTTCTATCGCTATTTTCATGGATATTGTTCAGAGAAACTACATTCGTATACAATCAGTTTTAACATTCATAGCTAAATCCCACCACGCTACGCACATTGTAGCGAGCCACCCTCATTCCCTTCGTATTGCAAATGTGAGATCTCCGGCAGCGTCTTTTCATGACCCACTGCTTTGGGAAACATCCTCCCAAGAGGTTACTTTCCCATTTAATATTATGTTAACCTGTTCAAGTCTAGAATTAACAGCTAACTTTCCCACGTTTCCCCGTAGACTGTGCTTCTTGCTCTGTAACACTTTGCCACAAATGGCTCTCAAGCATTTAACAGGGTGAAACTTATTGTAAAAACAAAAGACGATTATCAACTTTGCAGAATATGAAGGTGCGATGTTCTGAAGAAATATATGCTTTAGTTTAGTTCTTGGTTGTGAACCGTGCACCTCAAGAAAAATTATCTTATCTCATAACTAAAAATATTTCTGCTTTTAAATTGACACCAACATCAATTTTAAGCGTGCTATAATCGGACTATATACAGTGCTCGCCCAGAATCTTAAACCATATTCTGACTTAATAAATGTTCTAAGCATTCAGCATTTTATCTCTGTGTTTACATTTATAACGCCAGGTCCTTGGAATATTTTCTTCTTGTTCCGTTTCTTTTATCTGCTTATTACGCTTTTAATTTCTTTAAATCTTTTCAGTGACATATTTAAAGCAAATCTTTCTCTTCTTTCTTTTCTAGACAATGCCAAAATGTCCTGCTATTTACCCATAGCTAAGATAAAGAGACAGCTCAACAATACTTTTTCCATGGGTATTATCACATAAGTGAATGTAATGAACTCGACTGAAATTTGAACTAAGCTTGCTGATTCCTTAATCCGATATCCACTGTGTTCAGTAAAGGTTTCAAGTATCAATTGGTTATAATATCTTATAAAAATATGGTCTTACATATTAGGCATAGCATTCACAACAGATATATTGTTAGACTATGTTTATATATATATTTTTTTTTAATCGTGTCACCCCAAGCAAGGTATTCCACTGCCACTATAGCACAGGGGGTTACATAGAGGGATTGGGTATAAGAAATGTCAGAAGGAGGGTGATAGACAACGTAGGATGTACGTAGGAAGAGAGTTGGAAAGAGTGGGTGTGAGTTAGTGTGTTAGAAGGTGTCTACTGACCTTAAATTTAAACTCCTGGAGGTTGTAGCCGTCGCTGAAGCAATCATGCGGTAAGGAATTTCACAGGCGGGAAGTGCGAGGAAAGAAGCTGTTGGAGTAGAAATTGCGGTTACATTTCTTCCGTTTCACTGTAAAAGGGTGGGACCTAGTTGCCAATCTAGTATCTCGTGCAAATTCACATCTAGGGGGCACCAGTGATTTAAGTTCGTCAGAGCAGAAGCCAAGAAATTATTTATAGAAGGGGCACAGGGAAGCCACGTCACGCCGGTGAGAGAGATACTGCAGGCGGTCAGCCAAGTCGGTATCAATCACATTACAGATTCTTCGCTGTATTTTGTCAAGAACTCCGAGGAGAATAGAAGGGGCACCCGACCAGATGTGGCAGCAGTACTCAATACACGGGCGGATGGTGGATTTATATGTGTGTGCAGGATAGATTCATACGGAAAGAATTTCCGGGGAATAGTACAGTATGTATATTATCCGGACTCTTGTTGTCATCTTTGTAGCCATTTGTACAAGGTTTCGGCCGTTGTACGCTCCAGCCTTCTTCAAGTGCTAGGAATTTCGAACCGAACGAAAGGGAAGGTACATGAGGATAACAACACTCAGAAAACAGCCTAGGTCTGTCTACCCTATGTGAAGGGATTATCGGAGAAAATACAAAAGATCTGTACTGTATATAATATTAGGGCGATCTTCAGAAGTGGTTCTACACTTCGCAGGTACTTCTCCCGAGTAAAAACCCCAGGACATGACTAAGGACTGTGTGTACGCCATTCCATGTAGTTGTTGAAAGAAATATAAAGGAGATACAGGCTGCTTCTTTAGGGTAAGGCTAAAAGAACATTGCAAGACCGTTACACGAAGAAAGATAGAAAAATCAGGCGTAGCTGATCACATATGGAGAGAGAAAGGGAATCACCACCCTCTATGGGATGAAGTTGAAATAATAGATAGATAACGCTACTGGAAAACACGTAAATTTAATGAATCAGCACATATGTTAGGCTTCATAAATCTCATAAGCCGACCAAGCATAGAGATGAACACAATATGGGAACCAGTAATACGGAGTGCCAGAGAAAATCATTAGTATCAAAGATTTTGTTAAAAAGACTAAGAGAAAACTATTAACATCAAAAATGCTAGAGAAAACAATTAACATTAAAAAAAATTGCAATACGAACTCTGGTAAAAAAGGGTTACTGGACATTATGTTTATAAGTCCCCCAAAAATTAAGTTCTTCTTGTCACATGGCCCAGTGGATATAGTTCCAACGTTGGTTAGTTCCTGACTTGACTCTTAGAGTTGTGAGTTCAATACAAAGCTACAGCAGTGGTGAACAAGTGAATTGCAGGGATAGGGGGAGATAACTCATGACTTTACACAAGGAACGATGATGATATTCCCCAGTGATTGTAATAAAGGTTTCGGTGCGAGATTTCTATCACCAGAAGAAGGCCGGAGCGTACAACAGCCGAAACGTCATACAAATGGCAACAAAAATGATAACAATAGTAAAAAAAATGTCAATACTGTAAATACTATCTCATCTCAGAAATATAGACAAATACTAGGAGAATAATCCTTATTAATCGAAGTTGTCTTAGATATAACAATGAGGACATACGGTCTAACTGTGAATGTTGATAGTCATTTCATGTTTTAGTAATTTATACATATAGTGCGTTGAGATTAAGGTAAGTACGTGGAGCGTAAAAGGACACTTCATTGATCATTTGTGCGACGGGGGGGTAGTGTTAAGGTTATTTGATGCCATGACATTAAGTTTGGCTTTTTAAGCTGCTTAGGTGATTGGAGAAAATATGTATTAAAATAAAGTTTAATACACATTGCTATCACCAGTTCCCAAATATGTTACCCATACTGTGCTCACATCCATTGTTTCGTCGCTGTAAAATATTTGACAAGCGTCAATATAAATAATCTATTATTGCTTATATATATATATATATATATATATATATATATATATATATATATATATATTATATTTTAGAACATGTACATAATTTTTTATATATCCACTACAAATAGTACATTTGTTTCGACATTGAAACTTCTATGTCACATCAGGCGATGTGGATAGGAATGGAAAGCCTCTTTTCTTATATTTGGTCAGTTGTGTGTGGGATGTTGGTGGGGGTTAGTGATAAGGGAACAAGTCTCGTGGATTGACCGTTAGAATTTTGAAGAAAGTGGTGTGGGTAGTTGATACTCTTTCTTCGTTCTGTATTCACTCGGATATATATATTTATATATGGTTGGAAGATTTTTGCATGGAGGAATTTAATAACAGTCTTTTGCCTCGTACACAGTAAGATACAAAAAAATCTATTACCATAAGACCAACATCCGCATATAAAGCAAAATATTTTTGGGGATTTAACTGATTCTATGTGTAGCAAGATACCAAAAATTCTGCGAACATAACACCAACATTTGAATCTGAAGCAATATATTTTTTCCTTTTGACACATTCTATGTGTAACATGATATCCCAAAAGTCTACCACAATAACCACAACATCCGCATTTGACAGATTCTATCAATATTTTCGTGAAATTACTACCACCAAAATCATCAAATACACACACACACACACACACACACACACACACACACACACACACATATATATATATATATATATAATAGATTATAGATTTCTTCTTCAATACTCTATGCTACTTTTATTTATACGTCTTAATTTTCTTTTTGTTTGTTTACTTATCTATTCAGATGTTTTTTCCTTTTCTTTTTATCTTTTTTCTTTGTTTTTTCTAATTTTTCTTTTGTATTCTTTTTATTTTCTATCTTGTCTTCTTCCCCTCATTCACGCTTTCGTAATTTGACTGTCAGAACTTACACTCGAGGCTTCTATGCAATTTTCTATCTTTTGTTTTAATCTTTTCTTCTGAGTTTTTATTTATTTATTTGGCATTTTTTCTCACGCCGACATTTTCTCGTTAATTTAAAAAAATATCGCTTATTCTCTTTAATTTCATTCTTTCTTTTTCGGTTAACGATATCGTTTTTCTTTACAGTTCTTCATATCTTTTTATTGATTTGTTTCATTCTTTCTTTCTTTTTTCTTCCTTCAACCTTTGTCTTATTCAGTTTCAATATTCATAACTGTATTTTTTAAACTATTCCTTAATAGTTATTTTACCCGAGACTACAGCAGCACAAGAAAAGTATTTCCCTTTCCTCTTCCCTAATAATTATATTAATTATGTCAATAAAAGAATAATCCGATTTGCCCAATTACGCTGCTTAACAAAGATGATCTTAAACAACATTTTGACTATAGGAAATATGGATTTAAGTACCAGTTCGTTTTAACGAAAGGCTGATTAATTACATTCAACATGTCCTGAAGAAATTCTACTTGAGATAGAACTTAACTATCAGGCCAAAATATTCAGTTAAGTGAAAAATATCAAAATTATTTTGTCAATTATTCTTTTAATTATTCAGTAACATCTTCGTTGATCAAAAGTGATTGGTCTGTGTACGGCGTTCTCTACAGCTAGCATTACCATATCACATAATTAAAAGGTTAATCATTATCACCATCTGTTTCATAACCGGGTGTGGTCGTAGATGTACAACTAAGTACCTGACCTAGTCCTGGATATGTTGATGACCTACATTTAGCAGCAGGGCTACTGGTTGGGAGATTGGAGGTTTTGAGGTCCGTGGAACCACCTCTTAATTGATGTCATTCCCTGGTTTACCCTAGCCCATCATGATAGCACCTGTTAGGGTCCCAAACATGGGCAAATAGTGAACCCCCCACAAACAACAAGTATGAAAGTATAAAAATAAATTTTTATAATAAAATATTAACAATACGTTTTATACAGCAGAAAGTCCGTTAGATTTTCTAAAATAGATTAATAATATTTAATTTAATTGTTTGAATCTTTTTTTTGTTGATACTCCAAAGATATCAATGAAGTAGCGTTTGTGGGGGCCTCGGTGATGCTTGGTTAATTGGCCTTGTGTCAAACACATCCGAAGTTCCAACAATTTTACTTTCAGAAGGCTGACGGTTGGATGTCAAAGGATAAAATACTTCGTGCGTACATTAAAGCAAATATTTATTTACAGAATGACAAAAGTGTAAGAAAGAAAATGTAAGTTAAATATTGTTAACTGAACACTATGATATATTTGCGAAAAGATAAATGTTCATTGAGATAATGCACGCAGTTTTGTAGTTAAATTGTTCGTAGTAGTAATTTAGGTATTTAAAATGTCCGCAGAAGTTTAGAGTTCATGGTTGTTTTTTTTAATCGTGTCACCCCAAGCAACGCATTCCACTGCCACTATAGCGCAGGGGGTTACATAGAGCGATTGGTATGGGAAATGTCAGAAGGAGGGTGGTAGACAAATTAGGATGTACATAGGGAGAGGGTTGGAGAGAGTGGGTGTGAGTTAGTGTGTTAGGAGGTGTCTATTGACCTTACATTTAAACTCCTGGAGGTTGTAGCCGTCGGGGAAGCAAGCATGCGGTAGGGAATTCCACAGGCAGGAAGTGCGAGGAAAGAAGATGTTGGAGTAGAAATTGCGGGTACATTTCATCCGTTTCACTGTAAAAGGGTGGGATCTAGTCACATCTAGGGGACACCAGTGATTTAAGTTCGTCAGAACAGAAGCCATGAAAGTATTTATAGAAGAGGCACAGGGAAGCCATGTCACGTCGGTGAGAGAGATACTGCAGGCGGTCAGCCAAGTCGGTATCAATCACATTACAGATTCTTCGCTGTATTTTGTCAAGATCCCCGAGGAGAATAGAAGGGGCACCCGACCAGATGTGGCAGCAGTACTCAGTACACGGGCGGATGGTGGATTTTTATAAGTGCAGGATAGATTCAGGCGGAAAGAATTTCCGGGCCCTGCACAGAGAGCCGACTTTCATAGCAGCGGATTTAGCAATGGATTCAACGTAGTCATTCCACTTGAGGTCCGCTGAGAATGATAGGTCAAGTAGGCGTTGTGTTTTACTCTCTGGGAGGCAAGCCTGTTCCATGCTAATGGGAGGGATGTGCGGTTATCTGTGGTGGTTAATTGACAGCAGCTTCGATTTGGAAGAATTGAATTTTACGAGCCATTTCTTACCCCAATCCACTACGGATTGGAGGTCCTTCTCAAGCTCAGCAGCGAGGTTCACCTTGTCACCAACACCGGATTTTTGATCGAGGCGAGAGTAAACTGTGGTATCATCGGCGTACATGCCTACTTGTGATCTTATGGCATCGGGGAGATCATTGATATAGATTAGAAAGAGCGTAGGACCTAGGATAGAGCCTTGGGGGATACCCGCGTTTGTAGGGTAGTTCTTGGAGGCATGCCCGTTTAATACCACCTTCAGTGTGCGGTTAGAGAGGAATGAACGGATTAAGTCCAACAAGAGTCCAATTATGCCATAGCTTCGTAGTTTCCGTAGAAGGCCTGCATGCCATACTCTGTCGAATGCTTTAGAGATATCCAAGGCGACGGTTCGGGCTTCACCATTCTCGTTGAGAGCCTGGTATATATAGTCGGTGATGGTCGTTAGTATATCAGCAGTAGACCTGGTAAAGAATCCATACTATTTGTTCGGTAGTAGCTGCGTGTAAAGTCTTTGTTCCTTCCTCCTTATAGGAGGTCACGAGGGGTTGAGAGAAAGAGAAAGCAAAACAAATAATGTCCATTTTGTTGTTGTGTTGCCCTCTTTAGCAGCGTTCTGTGAAAATGGAGAGGGCGAATGAAACTGTGGTGTGACCTACGTCCGGGTTGGCGTGGAGTGAAAAGGAAGAAAAGAAAATTGGCAGTGAGGGCGAATCAGCTTGTAGTTTCTTCTTTGCATGGTAAGATGCTGTCAGTTACTGCTTTTATTTGAATAACTCTGTGTGACCTGTCAGGGAACCGCCTTAAATATAGAATTCTGGTCACGTGGGGATGCTCCCAGAACGATTTTTTGTTTTAGCTGTAAAAAAAAAACAAAAAAAAAAACAAAAAAAAAACGTTTCGCTGATGTATTTGGAATTTCTCGATTTGTTACCCAATCAGGATTCAGAATATGATTTTTCACACTGACTTGTGAATTTTTCTTAGAGGGGTTTTTCCAAAGTCGTTTGAATCCTTTTTTGCTGGTGTGCAATTTATTTTGTGTGTTTTAGTTGATTGATTGATTATATAAGAGTTGTACGTTATATATATATTCATATACTGCTTATTAAAAATCAGAGTATCTACTCAGATACAAATATCTATTAAAAGTAATGTTCGAACAAATAAATTAAATACATTTTATGAAAACTCACTGTCTGTCTATGCTATTTTAAAAAAATAATTTCATGGTAATTATTTGGGTGATCTCTTTGCTCTGGTTCCTTGGGTTTGGAAAGTGAAGCACAATATTTGGCTGGCGTCGAGATCTCATTAAATTTCATTTGAACAGGCGAGACGTAAGGGTTAGTTTTTGATAACAAGTGATACGCTGCACCTTTTGCCTGTGGAAATCTTTTCCGGCTTTATGCTTTCCAGCGAACTATTTTGCAAAAATTTAAATGTAATGTCAATAGCTATCTACTGTCTTCCTTATTTCTCTTTTTTTTTTCTTTTTATGCCCTTTTTGATGTTTCTGTTCCTAATTCTTCCACACTCTATAACCCTTTGCGTCTCAGGGACTTTAGTGCCTTGCTTGATGTGATACCGATTAAAAAAATATATATATAATAAATTACCAACATTAAACAAATGTTACCAAATTGTATCGACTTCTCCTAAATCCGTTATATGAGGACATGACAATAATGTATATAGTATCCTACAACTTCTTAAATCAAACTATATTCCAAAGTATGGCTTAAAAAACACAACAAAAAACACACCAAACCGCCTCTAGACGTTATGGCCACATAAATATGTGGCCATAAGAATATGGGTATCATATCAGTCAGTTAAGTGCCATACGTGATACACGCTTAGGCGATCATGTCTCAAAAGAGACATGACTGACTGAGCAGAAGATTATCCCGCAATAGGTCGTCATTGCTTTCTGCGGTAGACTGGTTGCCAACCAAGGCTATAGAATCCAATCTGTCCTGTTATTTGACTTATAGCTAAAGAGGGAAGAGATGTATTATATTATTAAGTAGTAATTAGTCGGGGATCAGTTTATTACTTCATAACAATAGAAAACCGATCCTCCACTTTATACCCAGTTTTAATTATGTTTTCAACTATTATATTCAGTCAGTCAGTTGTGCCATACATGATAGACGCTTGGGCGATCAGAGACATGACTGACTGGGCAGAAGATTATCCCACAGTAGTTTGCCATTACTTTCTGTGGTAGACAGTCCTGTTACTTAACTCATAACTGGAGGGAATAGACGGATTCATACCTTTCCCCAGGAGTATTTACGCGTGAGTGAATGCAAAGGAATTCAACTGGAATTCGAAATCAGCTCCCTGATTACCCATTCCGAGCCGATATCCGCAGCACCACAACGCACATTGTATCATATACCATATATTGAATTGTGAAAGCAAAATAATATGTCAAATTTTTATTACTTCGAAGCTCCCAATAAAATAGACTTTTGGCATTAAGTACGCCATACGTCGTTGATCTACTGTTAAAAAGAAATACAAATACTTGAGCAGCTCCCTCCACATGACATGGTTAAGTGCTAAAGTTTTTATCACTGTAAATCATCTTCCAGTCTACTCGGTGACATTGTATGCCTATTCGTCCTCTATCTGCTTCATCTCCTGCCATGTAGGATGGCAGTGGTTAGATGGTTTACGCTTCTGACGTCTCCATACTAATCCCTATTTGTTTGCCTTCTTCCTATCTGTTCTTTTAATGTCCTCTCTGTGGAAATGGAAGTCCTCAATGCTGTTCACTGCTAAGGATTTTCGCAATATGGTGAAATTATCCTCTTGTTCCAGAAAATACTTGGCCCATTTGCTACATTTTGCCAGGTTTTGTTTTTCCAAGTGTCAAATTAGACCCGAAATGTTGCCTTATTTCAACTTCAGCTGTTCCATCTTCAATTTTCCGCCTTGATGAAGTTCATAATATTTTGTACTGTCAATCTCCCTCGTATGTGCATCATTCTTTCTGGCCACATCCTCCTTTACAGAACCCTCACCGACGAAGAATAAAAATATAAGTTCATATCTAAACTTATTTATAAATGGAACTTTGTCTGTGAGTGTGTCTCTGTGTGTGGGTCCGTTACCTATAGATTCCGAAACGGCTGAAGCAATTTTCTTGAAAATTTACACAGTTGTACTGTAAGCGTCTGCGAGTGTTCTTAGCTAAGTTTTGTGTCGAAAATCGATAATCGAAAAAATCGGGTTATAGAAGGAGTGGTTCGGTTTTAATCAAATTTGATACACTCATAGACAAAAACATAAGAAACGATATTCAGAAGTTTCAAGTTTGCAGTTCTTACAATAGTGCAGAAAATCGATAATATATATATATATATATATATATATATATATATAAGGCAAAATGTTTGTGTGTGTGTCTCTGTTTATCTGCCTGTATGTCTGTATTTCTTTCTGCTCTTTCATTTTAAGTTTTGCTTCGGGTTTGGTTCTAAGTAGGTATAATTGTAGTTCTTAGTCTCAGCCATGATATCATTTACTCAGAGGACTTATTTAGCCTTCAAAATTTAGTTTATGACTAAGAAAACTTATTTGATATCAATACCAGGAAATCAAAATTTGACTTACATCCATTCATTTTTCTTTCAGTCTACGATTTTGCTTTAACTGTAAACAACTATTGCTTTTTAGTCTTTCGTGCTAACGTCCAAGGAGTCTGAGCTCCAGGACCATGTATTCGTTTTAAAGCTTTCATTACACCCGAGCAACACCGGGCCTATATTGCTAGTTTTTATATATACGCGTTCTGTGTCAGTTGTTTATCCTTAAAAACGATAGTTATCGTCAATTTTCTGGTTACACAACAATTGGTAGCTGCAATTTGAACAATATAAGATACGTAGATTATGAAGTGCTGATAGCAGATATGGAAAATAAACCATAAGACCTCCTACAGGAAGTAGTTAAATAAGGCGGAAAGAAAGGACTACGTAAAGAAACATGCTAATTAGTAAAAAGAGGAGCCCAAAGTGCCAAATCCAAGTAAGGGACACTAAAACCAAGCAGCTACAGAAATTTAAATACCTGGGAGGTATTCTAACAGGGGACGGGAAGTGCGACACTGAAATCCGAAGGTGTATTTGCATGGCCAAGGATGCATTGCAGAAGCTGAGTAGAGTATTGAGAGACAGTAAGATTTTGCTACAAACAAAGAAGAGTGTACTGGATTGTTATGCGGCCCCTGTCTTTTAATATGGCAGTGAATGCTGGACAATCTCATCAAAGATGAAGGAAAGACTTGAAGCAGCTGGAATCTGGTTCTACAGAAGGATACTGAGGATGCCATGCGAGCAACGGTGAGGTTTTGGAGAACATGGACACGAAAAGAAAAATACTTAACAACAGGAAAAGACAGCTGAACTTTCTGAGACATGTTGTGAGGAAGGAAGGCTTGGAGAATGTGATGCTCACGGGACGGATAGAGGAAAGTATAGAGAAAGGAAAGCCACGCATGACATACTAGATGAACTTGAGTAGATGGATGGCGAAGCTGGGTTTGAGCGAAATAACAGGAGAAGGGTTGCTAAGAGCTACGGGAGTTAGGAAGATGTGGAGGGCCATGATCACATGCGTCCTGAAAGAACACAGTATATAGAAGAATATTGAAGATGTCATAATGCGTTACGAGATTTAGGCAACGTATCGTTGTGGTGCAGTGGATATCGGCTCGGAACGAGAAATCGGGGAGCCGAGTTCGAATTCCAGTTGAATTCATTTCATTCACTTACGCCTAAATACCCTTGGGAAAGGTATTAATCCGTTTATTCCTTTCAGTTATGGGTTAAATAACAGGACAGATTTGCTTCTATAGCCTTGGCTGGCAACCAGTCTACTGCAGAAAGCAATGGCAACCTACTGCGGGATAATCTTCTGCCCAGTCAGTCATGCCTCTTTCGAGACATGATCGCTCAAGGGTATTAAAGACATCAGAATATGTTAAGAAGTATGGTTTATGTACTAAGGAAGTCAGAAACTGTTTTCTAACAGGAGTTTCGTATGAAAGACGTCCAAATGATTTGCGAAGTATGAGTTAAGAATGTGTAGCGAACGGTAAGTTCAAATATCCGCAAATTCTCTCTTGTACTTGGTCGGCTTTCCTTCCTCTTGTTCAGTGCTACTAACTTGATACGTGTTCAAAGATAAATACCCCCATACGTAGCCAGTGCCTCTGGGTATTCCTCAACCCCGCAGATAGCACATCTGAACTATTCTATCTTTTTCTGTTATAAACAACCTAACAAGTCTGCCGCTATTTTTCTTTCTATTCCTGGAGCCAGTGTCATAGCCAGGTCACACGCTCTTGATCTTTTTGAAAGTCAGATTGGTTGGTTGGTTGGTTGGTTGGTTGGTTCATTTAACCAGCATATCAACCTTCATTAAGTCATTTAATGCTTAAAATCGTTTTGATTTGCTTATTCATTTTATTGTTTTTGTCTGTTTCAAGATTCATTTGGATTTGTTTTTAAGGGAAGGGTCCCCAAGTCCTACCCTTGTTATTTAACTCTTAACCGGAGGGAAGGGACAGATTAATACCTTTCCCAAGGGTACCAGTGCTTAAGTGAATGCAGGGTATTCAACTGGAATTCGAAATCGGCTCACCGTTTCTCTTTCCGAGTCGAGTACCACAACGCACATCCGTCACTATACGCTTACAGCACCTGGTATTCCCAAGCGTTCACCCATCTAAGTACTGACCAGGCTCAACGTTGCTTAACTTCGGTGATCGAGCGAGAACTTGAATGTCAGTGGATTTCCTTTGTACAGAAGGACATTATCTACTTCTAGGATTTATTACGTCTTAATAAGGCGGTAAGAAAAATAATAAAGATACTGATCCCAGTGAATGTGGGCTAAACGCTATCACTTAATTACAAGCAATATCGGAAATAAAAGAAAACCGACTAAAATCTATTGAACGAAACAAAAATGATATTAGAAATATGTTCTGGGGCCATGAAAATATTAATCTCTGATATGCAGGAAGCTTTGGAAATTTTTTTTTTAATCATATCACCCCGAGCAAGGCGGTAACGCCACTGAAGCGCAGGGGGCTACGTAAGAATGAAAAGATTGAAAAAGAAAAAGCCGGGAACCACATCCTAAACAGGGAACAAGGGATGAGCCTCTTCACCTGTTCAATAGACGTGGGTGGAGTGTGAACCGGGCGATAGATAGATCTATCTACTCCAATTAAAAAAAATAAATAAATAAAGGAGTGAAAAGATTGGAAAGGAGAAAGCCGGAAACCACATCCTAAACAGGGAACAAGGGATGAGCATCTACACCTGTTCAATAGACGTGGGTGGAGTGTGAACCGGGCGATAGTTTAATCTATCTACTCCAATTTACGCCAAACACTAAACTCAAGCGTGGATGACCAAAATCAGAAAGTAAAAGATACTGGTTAAAAATTCATCGAAGGATTTACGTTTGAACGTCATATATCTAAAGTGTATTCAACTGCTTCTAGCTTCCAATGACATCACTTTGACCTTATCTGCTATAAAATATCATCTCTGAGATAAACATTCCGCATAGAAGAACCAAAAATGAAAAGAAAAGAAAAAAATAAAAATGCAGAAAAAACATGATTAAGTTTCGTTTGATATGCAATTTGTTCATTTAATGAAATAAACAAACGTTTTAAACAAATGCATTCATAAACACATGAGACGTGGTTATTTAATCGATTCACGTATTATGTCGACATTTTTTCTAAACTAATATGATTGTGCGGAAAAATTTATTGGGCGGATTGAAGAGCTTAAATCCATTTCTGCTTATTTAGTTATTTTATAAATATTTTTTAAAATAGAGATAGGGCTATAGCGAGTGAAGAAATTTCATTATCGCATCATAAAAAAAATTTGGCTTCGTATTAAACCTTGTATGTATTTTCAAAAAAACAAGATATTATGTAGAGCTCTTATAATAAGTGCGTCATATGCGATATTTGTGGGTATGAAACAAGCACACGCGCTCACACACACACACACACACGCACGCACACACACACACACACACATATATATATATATATATATATATATATATATATATCGGCAGCAAACTTTCTTTTTAGCATGATTCGTTGAAAACAACCGACAAAAAGATTTTAATTTTTGATTTAATTTGTCCATATTCTTAAATGTTTTCTTTGCTGAAGAGAAAGAATGTAAATAAAAAATGAATTAAAGTTTTCTTGTCGGTCTTTTTCAACGAATCATATATATATATTCGTAATACACATACAAGCCTGTTTCGCTGTACCACAGCTCATCAGTGTGGCTTGACATCCACTTGCTTATGGCCGGGATCAAAACTCGACCGATTTCGTATCAGTCGAAGTCGCTAACCCCTAAGCCATAGGCGCATGGAATCAGGGACGGGAAATTTTAACGTGTTTGATTTGGGACAGGCCGAAGTAGGACTGACTGTTATTAACAGGTTAGATCAGTCCAGACTCGCTTCGGGACGGTATATAATTTCCTGGTTTCCGGTAGTCAGCAAACGAAATATAACCAATTCAGCACGACGACAACACGATTTTATATATATATATATATATATATATATATATATATATATATATATAGCGCGAATTGATATCCACACAATAAACAGGTTCAGTTTTAAGTGACGCACAATCAGCTGTATTTTAGTATCACACAATTAGTTTACTAATTTTATCGAGAGCGTGTCTTGTTCTGTTGGTTTGCAGCTCGCCGAATTTGGACTGACCATCTCTTTCAAAATCACGGGCCCGAACACCGATTTCAACTTCTACCTCGATTTTATTGAAAACGCACAAAATCGGGGTGGTAAAGGTAGCTACGGGAATTCAGTTTTCCATCTCTGTATAAGTCTTATCAGCTAGAAATGAAAATAATATCCGTAATCCATTTTGACTGAGTCTTCGGCCTTTCACTGCTGAGGGGGACAGCGAATTCCTCTCTCTTATTGCTTGCCTGTCCATACCAGAAACTCAGGTAGACAGAGACAGGAAAATATTGAGTATTCCAATTTGACTTGGGGTCACACAATTGTCAAAACAGCACGCCAATGTTATGTCTATGATCAGTTTACACAGATTCACTCAATTCGTTTACTTTTACTGACAAAAAGCAAATGAGTTCTTCTCATTCAATCCAACTTAGTGAATTTTCTTCTTATCTTTTAAATCAATAAAATATTAATGCCAGTCATCTGGAAATAGGGTTACAATTCAAGCATTTCTTTCTGTCACACTTCTTCATGGTAGAACTGGCTTTTTTCTTTCAGAAATTAGGATATTTTTGATATCAGTCTGTTAGTTACGTAACATACGGATGGATTGTTGTCTAACTTATGCAAAAATGAACATAGTACTGACATCTCATTCATCTTTGGTGTTAAAAGAAGTTTTATTTGGTCTCTCAGTCAACTGTGCTCCACACACAATAAACAAAGGGTTGCAGTTTGGGGAATTAAATGTCAAGATGTAAGAAGTTATGAGGCTGCATCTTAGGATTTTACAAACCTGGATGTAAGTGTTTAAGTTCCTTCAGTAACACTTCTAATTTAAAAATTTAGGTTGTTTAAATCTTTCGGGCGAGCGTTCGTAAAAATCTGTCAGTTTGAAAACTTTGGAAAATCAGTTATTATAAATCGTCTCAAGATAAGGAATTGTTGAAACCTAGGTTGCGGAAATATTTCGGTTCTTAATAAAAAATATTGAAAGAATGACAATATATATATGTATTGAGCACTTATTTAATATACATGTGTACTGTTCAAATTTAATCATCACCAAACACTGATTAACAATATATATATATATATATATATATATATATATATAGTACTGTGCAAAAGTATTTGAATAAGAACTATTTTATCATTTATGAGACATATTGACAGAAAATAAACAATTTAATTAAAGTAATTTTATTTGATTTCTCAACAAATTCTTTAACAAGAAAAATACTTGTTACAAAATAAATTTAATATTTAGTATAATAGCCTTTTGCTTTGATCACAGCCTTCATTCTATCAGGCATTGGCATCACAAGCTTCTTCAATGTATCTAATGATATCTCCTGCCAAGCAGCTTGTATTTGTTCCCAAAGTGTGTCTTGCGAAATAACATTAGATTTATCCATTTTTTAAATCCAAAATGTCCCATAGATGTTCAATAGGATTGAGATCAGGGCTTTGTGGAGGCCATTTCAAATTCCGAAGCCTTCCTTCCGCTTCCATTTTAATGAAATAATTATTATAAAAGTTTGGCTTTTCACCCTGTATTTGAATTTCAGTAACGTTTTTAGGAAAATGACCTCTGTGCTAACACTTTTGCACCCTCCCGGTAGTGTGCAAAAATGTTAGGGCAGAGGTGATTTAAACTTTATCTTGATTTTTGATTCCTCATAAAAGATAAAATAGTTCTTGTCCTAATACTTTTGCACAGTACGATATATATATATATATATATATATATATATATATATATATAAACAAGGATTTGTACCCACAGAAAGAGGTAATTGCTCTGAACAAAATTGACGTCATTATACTACCCTAACCTTTCGGCCAACACTTTTTCAAAGGTATTCGTTGGCTTTATTAAGAATTGTTAATGCAAGAAACAGGAGAACAGCGAAAGCTTAACCTATAAAAACGGGGGGAAAGATGGAGCTCGTCTAAAAGTAAATTTTAATCAAATAATCAAAATGTAAGTGGGGGGGAGGAAACGCACAACCCCATAAGAGTGATAAAATAGAAAACATGTAGCACTCACTCACAAACCCTGCAAGTAATCGCCCTTTCTGCCTACACAGGCTCGGGTGTTGGATTTTTTAAACTCATCATCTACGTATTTTACAAGCTGTTTATATATATATATATATATATATATATATAAGTACAAATATTCGCAGTCCAAGTAAAATGATTAATTTTCGTGCAAAATAATAGAAAACATTATGTTCCAACAGCGAAGACCATCCGAGAGATATTAATCTTGTTTAATAGGATTTAGCGAAACACTCGCTTCCCTCTCCGAAAAAAATAATGCAATGCATGGATATACTCCCAAAGCTGTTAGCATAGAATTCTATATTTGTGCTTTAATTTTTACACATTTTGTTTTTTACCATTGGCCTTAATTGATCTGTCGATTCGTCGACATGTTTTCCCATTGCTTTGTAAATTATATATTTTGTGTTGAATTGTGTCTTCATATTTTTTATAATTTTTTACTCGCCATTCGCTATCTTTTAGGAATTTCTTAAAAGCTTTACTTTAATTTAATTTACTTCTGTCCCCAGCTTGAATCTGCTGGAGCTGCTTCTATTGAAGAACACCACGAAACCAAAGGTGTATGGAAGATTATCAATTGGTTTTACAAAGTTTCCGGCAAATTTTCATAAACTCTTTTCAAAAATTATTTCATAAAATCGAATCTTAAATTTTGAAACATTTTTTGATGACAAAAGTCTTTGATATTTTTCTACTTAAACGTTGTCAGCTTCAAGTTAACATTAATTGAGAAAGTTTTTGTGACAGTGAAAGGTTTTAAAAATATTTTTTCTCAAATGCTATCAGGACGAATTTCAGGTGAATTCCTTGCATTTAATTACACACAAATACCCTTGGGAAAGGTATTAATGAGTCTCTTCCCTCCAGTTATGGGTTAAATAACATGACGGATTGCGTTCTATTGCCTTGGCTGACAACCAGTCTACCGAAGAAACTAATGGCAACCTACTGCGGGATAATCTTTTGCCCAGTCAGTCATGTCTCTTTTGTGACATGATCGCCCAAGCGTATATCATGTATGGCACTTAACTAACTGAAAGGAGAAGCATTTTTTAACTGCTGACCTTTTAAATGCAGACACTACACTGTTTAATAACTTTTGGGTGATTTTCTATCCTTTTGATGCGACACGAATAGTTGTTTTAAAAAGGAAAAAGAAAATTAACTTAAAAAAACAAAGAGAATGTCATTACTTGTCATGCGTGCGAGAAGGCATTATATTGATAACAAATGAACGCTATCTACGAACCAAGGACACAAAGTAAAACAAGAGATTTCTTTTATTCTATCATGTTTCCATTTGCTTTTAACATTGTGTAGGTGGAGTATTCATCATTTTTTTATTCTTTCCTTCTTCCTGAATTCTTTGTTTTAAAAGTCATGGTTTCTCAATGTGATAGTCTCCATAACTTGTGTCTTGGAAAGATAAGGAGACATATCTGCTATGCGACGGCGAGGAACCCATAGAAAACTCGCATTCCAAATTCCGGAAAGCAGATAAGGAACGCCTATTTGTTTCATTTATTTAACTTAAAATTTGTAATACACAATCCAAATCAGGAAAATTTTAAATGGCCGACAATTCTACTTGGATATGCTATTTCGATTTGACACGATTGTTTCATATTTTCTCGTATTGTTTTTCCTATTTTTTTTCTTTTGTCGGTTTTCCTTTTCAGTTATCTCACAAAGACTTCACGTTTCTTCTTTGAAAACTTGTTTTCATGCCATAACATAATTATGGTGACCCCCCCCCCCCGAAACAGCTAACTCCCATCATATTCGAACTGGAAACCGCAAATCGACAGATAAAATTGATTACTTGACAACACGATATTATCGAAGACTAATTTTTTCCCTTCGACTGATGGTAGGTGAAATTCGAAAAGACTTATCTCATAAAATGGTGTGTGTTTGTCGTTCTTGATTTGCTTTTTCATTTCTTCTTCTTCTTCTTCTTCTTCTTCTTCTCTTTCCTTCTCCTTGTTCACTCTCCTTTTTCTTCTTCTTTTTTGAGCCTTCACGCACAAAAAAAAGAATTCTTTGAGCGATAGAGCTCTTTCTTTACATCTGTTTCCCTCTTGTCTTCTGTAATGAGTCAATAGTATCACTCGAACATTTAAAAATAACGCTGAAGCTCTTCGCAAAGCATTTCGATAAACGATTACTTTGATATTTCTTTCGCTGATTGACATTCTGAAATAAAGTGGTGCATTAATACTTGCATGCATCTACCAATGCTCTAAATTCAATGCCTGGAAAACTTAAACCAATGCCATTATGACAGGATAACTTCTTGGAACGTGCATCATTTAACGGCGATTTTTATTCTTCCTCACGTCTTCACTATCGAATGAATTTTTCGGATTAATCAGCTAATTGCTGTTTTTTTATTACTACATTTCAGATGAAGAGAGAGAGAGAGAGTGAGAGAAAGAGAGAGAGAGAGCGAGAGATAGATAGATAGATAGATAGATAGATAGATAGATAGATAGAACGACAAAAATAGAAAAAAAAACAGAAAGACAGAGAATGACAGACATAAAGATAGAGATGGATAGAGAGACAGACATAGATGGATAGACAGACAGACAGTTATATAGATAGAGACACAGTCAGACAGACAGACAGACAGACATAAAGATAGACAGTGATGAATAGACTGACAGACATAACGATAGAGATGGATAGACAGACAGATAAACAAAGATGGATAGACAGACAGACAGTCATAAGTTTAGAGATGGATAGACAGACGGACAGACAGAGATGGATAGACAGACAGACAGACAGACATAAAGATGGAGATGGATAGACACACGGACAGACAGAGACCGACAGACAGAGTTGATAGACAAACAGAGAGGCAGAAAAGGATGGAAAGAAAAGACAGACAGAGATGGATAGAGAGACAGTTAGACAGATAGAGATAACCGTATATATTTTCAAAGATTGGTTAATCTGCTTGGAGATGAGGCACAGTTTTATGAAGAATGTCGGGTTTAGAACAAAACATATACGACCTGCAAAATACGGCGGACAGAAATGATGACAGAATATCATTCGTGTTAACCAAATTTAACAATGATTTGTTCCATGAAATAGGACTTAAAATAAACCTTTCCTAAACAGAAACTATGATTAAGAATTGAAATGAAAGCAATGATGTCACATAGACATAGATTCAGTATAAAACATCTGGATGTGGATATAGTAAATACCAAAGTTTTGAAGTTCTTAGTAGCAGGGATAAGTTATAACAAAAGTAGCATAATAGATAAAGATATAGTTAATAAAATACTGCGCTACGGGAAGGTTTCGCTCAATACTGCAAGTTGCTACTAAGTCAAAACATTAACATGAAAATTCGAGATATTTTCTTTAATAGCCTAGTCAGAGCATCAAATGCCTCATAAATATCTGAACTGTCAGCTCTATGCAAACATATTCTAAGATCAATGATTAAGAATGACTTTGAGGAAATGAAACGCATAGGTCTTGGAAAAGATCGAACTTCTTCAAACCTTATGGACTGGCGCTAGAAGATCTCAAAGAACTGTACCAAAAATTAAAAAAAAACACATTACTTAACTAATCCAGTTTTTGTTATTATCAAGATGCTTACATTCCACACTACTTCAACTAGAATTTTGGAAATTAAACATCAATCAATAGAGAGAGTGATAACAACTATTGGACTTAAAAAAACCTGTTTTATTGAAAAAATTATTTTAAGGGAAAGATTCTATAAAGTTCAACGGGTGCTAGTATGGTTCGATCAATGGACGCCGAATATTTTCTACTAACAAATGGTTAATGTTCTTCCTCGTCTATGTGCCGTGTCCCTTCAGAACGTATACGATCATGGCCTTCTACTTCCTCTATTTCTTGTAACACGTTACAGACTTTCTCTTGTTAAACCTCCCAATCTTTGCTATGACATCCATTTGTTTAAACTAATGGATGGCATAGCAAAGATTGATGTGGGGGGGGCATCAAGTATATCACGAGTTGCTTTCCCCTGTCTCTCTTTCCCTCTATCCGTCTCGTAAGTATTAGACTTTCCAAGCCCTCCTTCCTCGTTAGATGTCACGGAAACTTCAGCTGTTTCTTAACTGATGTAAATTATTAGTTAACTTTTCTCTTCAAAACTTCGTCGCTGCTCTCATGTTCGGTCTATGGTATCCCTTCTGTAGAACCACATTTTGGTTGCTTTAAGTCTTTCCCTCATCTTTGACGAGATTGTCCAGCATTCACTGCCATGTGAAAGGACAGACATTACATAATAATCCAGTACTCTCTTCTTTGTTTTCATCGAAATTTTCCTTTTTTGCTGGGCCATGCCACTACGCCTTCAGATCTCAGTGTCGCACTTACCGTCCTCTGTTAGAACACTTCTCATGTATTTACATTTCTGTACCTACTTGATTTTAATATCCCTGACCTTTAGGTGACATTTTAGGCTTCTTACCATTAACACGGTCCTGGGTATGATAGTAAACTGCATCCGGCAGCAAGGCCTCTGATTGGGAGGTTGTGAGGAGCATGGAACCACCTCCTAATTGCTGCTGTTCCCAGGTTCACCCTGACTCGGAGTGGTAGCACCTGTTAGGGTCCCAGCTATGGGCAAATAGTTAACCCCCAAACTGGGGTCAAAACACTATGAAGCTATGAAAATAGAATTTTATAGAAATATATACAAAGGAAAAATATTAATAATAATGTATTTTTGAAGAAAAAAATTATTACTATAACACATTATTGAATGGAAAAAAATTACCATAATACATTTTTGAAGGAAAAAAATTATCAACAATACATTTTTTAATACAAAACTATATGACGTCTTCAGTTTTCTAAAATAAAAATAAAAGAATAAATATTTCATCAAAATCTTCTTACTATAACCGAACATTAAAAAAAAAGAACAAACCTTAAAACCTCACCTTTTTGGCATTAAATAACCCACAGAGGTGGATATGCCGTTAAACGAAACTCAAAACTCAATACCATTAAGACGGTCATTTAAGTGCCATACGTGATACACGCTATGGGTGAACATGTCTCTTCCGATACATGCCTGACTGGGCAGAAGATTATCCCGCAGTAGGTTGACATTGCTTTCTGCGGTAGACTGATGGCCAGTCTGTCCTATTATTTAACCCATAACTGGAGGGAAGAGACACATTAATGTGCCAAGGATGTGCATTGTGGTACAGTAAATATCGACGCGGAATGATAAATCAGGGAGCCTAGTTTGAATTCCTGGTGAATTCCCTACATTCACGTACGTGCAATTACCCTTGGAAAAAGTATTAATCCGTCTCTTTCCTCTAGTTATGGGTTAAATAACAGGGCAGATTGGGTTCTATAGCCTTGGCTGGCAACCAATCTACTGCAGAAAGTAATGGCAACCTATTGCGGGATACCTAGTTATTCATGTCTGTTTCAAAACATGATCACCCAAGCGTGTATCATGTATGGCACATAACTGACTGACCAGTAACACATTGTCTATGCGACGAATTCTAATAAACTTCGAATGTGTTTACTAACGAAGAAAGTATTGGTGCAAAACATTCTTCAATCGTTTAGCGCTATACCTCAACCATGCTATTTATGTCATGCATATAATACTTTTTCTAAACACACACACACACACACACACACACGCGCACACACACACATATATATATATATATATATATATATATATATATATATATATATGTATTTAGTGCATCGTGACAGCAGATAATTTTTTAAACATATACTGTTAAATATAAGAGATAATTAATGTCTATTATTTTTAATCATGAGCTGTTCTAAACATCGTATTTTGGCTTTAATTTCAGGTTAAAATAAAGACAAAATTCTCCAACATTTGGATAACTATTTATTAAATTGGTGCTAAGCTTTCGGCTCAAATGAGCCATCTTCAGAGAGGTTACAAGGACGTTAACATAAAAATATCCACCATCAGCGACGATTTTATCTTGTGTTGACATAAAACTTTGCTAAGCAACGATAACAGTTACCAAAAATAGCAAATGCACTTCGTAAACTTGTAATGCGGTTCTATGACGTCACACAGCGTGATAGCTCGAAATGATAACAGAACCATATATTTAAATGCAATGTAATGTGTTATGACCAGATTTAAACGTGATTTTATTGAGTGTGGATTGTTTGGATGTAAAGTAGATGGCCTCCAATATCTGAAGGTCCTTTTTACTGTGTGTATAAGTGAGGATTATTGTATTGTTAGCTAAAATCTGTCTGATATTACCTACATGGTTAGGTTTTTCTAAGAAATGTTGTTTAATTGTATTCCAATCAGAAAGGTGACACGCAAGTCTACGGAAGGGCGTGGTTGTGAAAGCTTAGAACCAACTTAAAAAATTATCCAAATGTTGGAGAATTTTGTCTTTATTTTCACCTGAAATTAAAATCAAAATACGATGTTTGCAACGGCTCATGATTAAACATAATAGACATTCATTGCCTCTTATATTTAACAGGATATGTTCAGAAAATTATGTTTAGAAAATTATTTGCTGCCTCTATACACTAAATAATACTTTTTTTTTATATATATGTACTTTTTAGATTTAACAAAAATAGCAACATTTATATATTGGATGGGCGATTTGAGAGGACAACAGCACGGAAAATGATATGGGCGAGATGACATTAATTTCCGCCTGGGATTCGACACGCTACCATACTGGTCTGAACTTTGAGCTATGGGTGTGGTTTGAAGCTTGTGGCGTGTAATCCTGACAGAGTCGGCCTGTCTAAACTTGGATATGAGGGAAAGACGCGATGAAACAAGGATCAAGAGCTGAGACAATGGGGAAGACAAGAACACAACGATGACGACCCACATAAATATAAGTATATGGCTAACACTCCTCCCCACTCTTTATCTCTATTTATCTTCTTCTCTTTCACTCGATCTTTCTATCTTCCTCACTCTTTCTCTATTTCTATCTTTCTCTCTTTCTGTCTCTTTCTGTCTCTTTCTCTTCTCCATTTCTAGCTTTCTATCTCATTCCCTCTCCCTCTATTTCTAGCTTTCTCTTTCCTTCTCTCTCTCACTCGTTCTTGCTATCTTCTCTCTCCCTCTCTTTTTCCATCTTTCTCTCTCCTTCTCTCCCTATATCCATCTATCTATCTCCTTCTCTTTCACTCTTTCTTTCTATTTTTTCTCTCCTTTTTCTTTCTCTTTTTCTTCCTTTCTCTTTCTCTATATCTATCTTTCTTTCTCTCCTTCTGTCTCCCTGTTTCTATCTTTCTATCACTCCTCTATTTCTAGCTTCCTCTCTCATTCTCACTCCTTCTTTTTCCAGCTTTCTCTCTCTTTCCCTCTCTCACTCGTTCTATCTTCTGTCTCTCTTTCTCCATTTCCTTTCCATCTTTTTCTGTTTTTCTCCTTCTCTCTCTATTTCTATCTTTTTGTCTCTCCTCTTTTCTTCTGGCCCCTTCGCTTTCTCCTTCTCTCCCTCTTTCTCTCTCCCTCTCGTATGCATTTACGGAAATAAATGTCTATTACAAAGTTTCCCAAATTAAAACGTGTTAAAAATTCTGGAGAAATATTTTCATTCATTTGGTTCGATTATGCACATTGGGGATCCCCTCTGAGGATAGACTGTCGCAATACAGGGATGACACGCAACGAAATAACTATCTGATTTAAGTACGTGTAAATTTTATATTGATGAAGACACACGTGTAAATTCATTTCTTAGACACCATTCATTTTATTAAACTCATTCTTGTGTTTCTAAAGTTGATATGTTTCAGCTTCTCAATAACTAGCAGTATAGCTCGGCATTGCTCGGGTGTAATGAAAGCCTTAAAACTATAATAAAATAACTGCGACAATTTACCATTCGCACCTAATATATATATATATATATATATATATATATTATCGATTTTCTGCACCATTGTAAGAACTGCAACTTGACACTTCTGAATATCGTTTCTTATGTCTTTGTCTATGAGTGTATCAAATTTGATTAAAATCGGACCACTCGTTCTATAACCCGATCTTTTCGATTATCGATTTTCGATATTTATCGGGAGTACCTCGACACAAAACCTAGCTAAGAACACTCGCAGATGCTTATAGTACAACTGTGTAAATTTTCAAGAAAATCGGTTCAGCCATTTCGGAGTCTATAGGTAATGGACACACACACATACACACACACACACAGAGACAAAGTTCCATTTATAAATAAGTTTAGATTCAGCGTTCTTTAGGTGAGTATAATTCATAATCAGTTAAGTGATAAAAACGTTGGGCAAAGAGACATGACTGGGCACATTTTCCTGAAGTAGGTTACCATTACTTTCTGCGGTACCTTAGTTGCTAACCAGGGCTATATAACTCAATCTGTCCTGCCATTTAACCCATAGCTAGAGGTAAAAGAGACGGATTGATGCTCGTAAGGGAATGCAACGAATTTAACTTGAATTCGAACTCGGTTCTCTGGTTTCTCGTTTCGAGCCTATAACCAACAACGCACATCCTATTAAAAGTAAAATACCACTTAATATTTTTGTCTTTTAGAACGCTCCCCTCTATAGGGTGGAGACGCTATTAACGCAGTAATTGTTTCATACGAGGATCTAATTCAGTATAAATTGTGTGGTTGTCTTTCTCTGAGAATGGTCGGAAGAAATCAAATTGTCTCTTCTTTCCAGGACGGAAGATAAAAAATAGATCGACCAAAATATTGCGGCCAAAAACAATGTAAATATGGCATAAAACTTTATCCCAAAATATTGAATAGTTCGTCACAAAGTTATAAATATAACATGTAATCTTTTCTACGCTTGAAGTAGCAAAAACTGATAGCGCTCTAGCTATTGGGCGCGTATAATGATATGCGTTAAAAAGTCTGCCTACTTCGAAAGGGGTACGGTCGCCAACTGACGCCATTACTGTCGGGTTTCAATCCTGGGTAAAAAAGCAATCGGAGTCTAACCGTACTGATGAGCTGTGATACGGCGAAACAGATCTGTCTGCGGATGACAATATATATATATATATATATATATATATATATTTGATATTTCAGACCGCAAATGCAATGAAACAAACACCCAACCTATCAGCTATTCTCACCTCTACCAAATATCTAAAAAATACAAACCTATCAGGGAATTCTTCTTCTTCTATGTGCCCCGTCCCTTCAGGACGTAGGCGATCATGGATCTCCACGTCTCCCTATCCCTTGTGGCTCTTAGTATGTTTGCTCCTGTTGCTCCTGGCAACCCCCGTTCCGTCATCCACCTGATCAGACCCTGCAAATATGTTATCCGCTGCCTTCCTCTGTCTCTCCTTCCTTCTATCTGTCCAGTCAGTATCAGGTTCTCCAGGCTCTCCTTCCTCATTGCATGTCCCAGGAACTTCAGTTGTCTCTTCCTGATGCTCAGCACCAATTTCCTTTTTGTTGCCATTCTTTCTAACACCTCGTCGTTGCTTGTATGCTCAGTCCACGATATCCGTAGCATCCTCCTGTAGAACCACATTTCGGCCGCTTCCAGTTTTGTCCTCATTTTCGATGATATTGTCCAGCATTCACAGCCGTATTAAAGAACTGACATCACGTAGCAGTCTAGCACTCTTTTCTTCGTTTCTATTGAGATTTTCTTGTGTGTTAGTATTTTGCTCATCTTCTGGAACGCGTCCTTTACCATGCCAATTCGCCTTCGGATCTCCGTGTCGCGCAATTACAAATGTGATAAATATCGCTGTTTAGTTTGCAAACATTTCGTAAACGATGCAGTATTTTCTATACCCAACACCAACATCCAATTACACCTACCACGCCTCACCTGTGACAGCCAAAATATAATATATTTTCTCTTCTGTTCAATATGTCCAAATAGTGGATATATTGGTGAATCTGGAAACAGATTTAGATTCCGTTTTAATAAGCATAAACTAAGCATACGCCAAAACAACCCTTATTCCCTCATAGCTGAACACTTCAATTAACCAGGACACACATTAGAAAACTGTAAATGTTTACTGATAGATTCCGATTTTAATTCCATATACTCACGCAGAAAGAAGGAAAAATACTGGATTTTAAAATTAAATACACACAGGTTAGGGTTAAATAGGGACTTAGGTATTTTGAATCTTTATAATATTTCAATAGTTAAACATTTTTTAGATACACTGAAAAAAATTTTTCTTTAAAACAACATTTAAAAGTATTATTACAGTTAGGTTTACGTTTTTAAAAATATCCAAAAACTCTATCGCTTTCTACATCACGTGATGTAAACATCTCGCGAAAGACGCTCCTCACGACGAACCGAACATTCCTAGTTTAAATTTTAAAATCATTTGTTTCTGATGAGAGGCCGAGGCCGGTCTGAAATATCAAATATATATATATAATAATAAAAATAAATAAATACTGTCAAAAAATACATCGATACGGAGAAAAGAGCTTGAGAGAAAGGATGCCAGTCAGTGAGATAGGAGATGACTATCGAACTCTTGGAGATTGTAGCTTTCGGGTTAGCAAGTTTGGAAACGTATCTAAACCTTATGTGTTTCACTTTTATTAAAGCTAATCAGAGACCGAGAAAAAAAAAGAAAAACAACAAAGAGACAGTTTCTGGTTTCTTGTGATTTAGAGTTATTTCTTATTGGTCACTTGTATATCACGTGGTATTTAAGCGATGGATAAGTTTTTTCTTAACTGTGTCTGCGCGGAGTTTTTTTTTTGGATGGTCAGGTGTATAATAGTGTATCTATATGTTTTTATAGAAACGCTTGTTTGTTTAGGTGTATGTTGGACGGTAACGTTAATGAATATATGTGTATACGTGTGTGTGCATATTAATATACATTCTTATAACTCTAGGTATATTACATAAATCATCCATACATTTAAGTAAAAATCAAAATCATCCTAAATAATAGACGAAAGCGCTTTGATATTGAAAAGATCTGGACAATTTTTATACAACTTAAGTCCAGAGAAGAAAACACTTATACGAACAGAAAAAAATTAGATATAATCTTCATCACTGTTTTTTTTTCAGTTAAATTTAATGATGATGCTTGTAGAAAAAAGGAATTGCTGTCAAATACACAAATATTCACACACACACACACTCTCCCCATAATATATAAAAGAGATATAATACCCGAAGCAAAAGGGGAAATTTATGTGGGAATTCAGTCAGTTAAGTTCCATACGTGATACACGCTTGGGCGATCATGTCTCGAAAGAGCAGAAGATTATCTCGCAGTAGGTTGCCATTGCTTTCTGCGGTAGACTGGTTGCCGACCAAGGCTATAGAACCCAGTCTGTCCTGCTATTTAACCCATAACTGGAAGGAATAGACGGATTAATACTTTTCCCAAGGGTATTTGCGCGTAAGTGAATGGAATGAATTCAGCTGGAATTCGAACTCGGCCCCTCGTTTCGAGCCGATATCCACTATGGTATTAAATACTTGGACCCGCTGAGTAAGAATAGAAGAGACAAAGGTAACAGATATATCTAATATCTATACCCTAAACACACACACACACACACACACACACACATATATATATATATTATTAAGTAAATCATCGAATGCAGAAAGCACTGGAAGACCATTCCGTCCTATATTTGGTACTCATCAGCAGTGCGCATCCACTACCAGGAATCGAACCCAGACAGTTGTTGTTGTTAAGCTGATGCTATATCGACTGTACCACGGGCCCTGGTGACGAAGATGTAACGAATTAAGCTCGATGACGTGCGCCGCTCCTCACGAATTCCGTGGTGGAACTAATCCAAGCTTCTTTGCCCATAGGATAGTGCCTCCCCAAGCACTCATCCACTACTAAAAAAAAAAAAAAAAAAAAAAATCCTCCCGATAATGACCTCCAACATGACCTCCAACACAGTGAGCAACTGGAGCAAAGAATAGCTTGTAGATTTTAACACCATCAAAACAAAACTACTATAATTTAACCACCATAGAGAGCTTTTCTGTCTGCCATCAGCAAGAAAGATGCCAAGTTCAAGGAACTCATTGTGTTTTTTGGCCCACGTTTTCCACTGATATGAAGTGTGATTATTATATCACATCAACTGCTAGGTCCGCTGCCAGGAAATGCGTTTCACTGTGTCGAGGTAAACAATTTTCTCATCAGCATTCATCCTGCACATTTATAAAACTACCAGTCGTCTGTGCCTAGAATATTGCTGCTATAGCTGGTCTGTTGCTTCTGCTATATACATCGAGATTCTTGACAACATCCAAAGGTTTGTTATTGATTCTGACATGACATCTCGACTCCATTCACTTTCATACTGTGGAGCATGGAACCACCTCTTAATTGCTATTGTTCCCAGGTCCACCCTGACTCGGAGTGGTAGCACCTGTTAGGGTCCCATCTATGGGCAAATAGTTAACCCCCAAACTGGGGTCAAAACACTATGAAATTATAAAAATAGACTTTTATAGAAATGTATACATAGAAATAGACTTTTGTAGAAAAATATACAGTATTGAAGGAAAAATATTAACAATACATTTTTTAAGAAAAAATTATAAGCATAACACATTTTTGAAAGAAAAATTATTCTCAGCATGACATTTTTAATACAAAACTAGAAGACATTTTCAGTTTTCTAAAATAAAAAATAAAAAGAAAAAACATTAATTAAAATCTGACTAAATCAACCTTCTTACTATAACCCAACACTAAAAATTAAAAGCAAAAAACAAACTTAAACCCTACCCTTTTGCCATTAAATAGCCATTATGTTAATATGTCTTTAAACAAAACTCAAACTAAAAAAAAGAAGAAACTGTGTGATTAAGGAGAAACAAAAATTATTTGAAATTCATTTTCTTTTCCGAAAAATAGAAAAAACTTTATCTATCTATCTATCTATCTATCTATCTATCTATCTATCTATCTATCTATCTATTACAGTTTATCTATCTATCTATTACAGTTTGTTTATCTATCTATCTATCTATCTATCTATCTATCTATCGTGTGTTTGCGGGGGATCTACACACAAAAATTTGAATATAACGTTTGAGATATATCTATACCCTTAACAGCTCTCTCTCACACACACACACACACACACACACACACACACACACACACACACACACACATATATATATATATATATATATATATATAATCCTTAAAGTGTCTTTGATGTATACAATGTACAACGTGTACTGTAGGTGAGGCTGTCAACTTCAACATTACATGACAAGTAATTCATGATAACCGATTTTGGTGGTAAATGCGATTTTCTTTTATCTGACCTAGATTTCTTTCACACTGCCTTCATTCATCGCCATTGCAGACATGCGCAATGGAAATTTCTTTTTTCTCTTCTTTTCATTCACCTTATCAAAGTTTCTGTATTTATCGGGTTTATTCATAAAACTATTTAGGTTGTCAATTCCAGAGACCAAATTATTTTGCAATTCTTTGGTTATGCTTACTTTTTTCTATCAGTAAATCTTTTTTCTTTGCCTTAATTATTTTGTTTTTGTAGTTTTTTATTTTCAAGAAATAGGATAACCAGGTCGACTTTCAGATCTGTTGTATTCACATCAGATTAACGTCCTTGGGAAAAAAACGAATCTATGACTTATCTCTTCCCACCCTGTGCCAAATGGCAATGCAATGTGTTGAATAGAATGACGATTCTAAATTCTAACCCGCTATTTACACTTAGGCTAACAGGTTTGTCTAGCGTAATGTTCAGTTTATTACTCGGTCTTTTGAACAAAACTAAAGTGTTATTACTTGTTTTCTGTTTAGGATTGAGTTTCTAGTTCTTTCTAAAGCTTTTCTTTTCCAATCTCAGTAGAGTCTTACGTCTTAGTGATATTATCGCCTTACTTGGAGTCAATTGAATTTAAAAAATGACATATATTATGCCCATTAGTCCCGGGATATGATGGACCTTGAGAAATCTCATCAATTTGCAGTTGAGCTAGCAAGATGTAGCCGTAAATTCTATGCTAACGATTTCTTTTCTTGCATTAATCGCTTGTGGAACTCTCTTCCGGCTCCGTACTTTCCAGCCGGCTTTAGTCTTCCATAATCTAAATGCAATGCCAATTGCTACCTACTGAACTTCTGCTTACTCTTTAATTAGTAATATTTCTAATTCCCCATCTTTACTTTTGGGCTTTTGCATAGTTTCTGTATTTTGTAAAAATAAATATCGCTTCTTACAATGGTACCTAATTTAACACTGGCATCAAGATCACATCAGTTTACAGTTGAGCAGTATAAATATAGCCGTAAGTTTTGTGATAAGAATTTTTTCTCGTATTTTTCTCATGTAGAACTTCATTCGGGAGCTATGCCTTCTTGCCCACTTTATTCTGGAAAAGTTTAAATTTAATATCAAGCGCTTTTTACTGACCTCATGATTACTTTTTCCTCTTTTTACTCATTAGTTATGTTTCTACTCGAAATTCTTTTACACTCAGCAAAATCTTAGAGGCTTTACTGCCTTCCTTGGAATGATACCGATGAAAAACGTTTTATCTTTCTACTCCTAATTCTTTTATACTCAGCAAAATCTTAGAGGCTTTACTGCCTTTCTTGGAATGATATCGATGAAAAACGTTTTATATTTCTACTCGAAATTCTTTTACACTCAGCAAAATCTTAGAGGCTTTACTGCCTTCCTTGGAATGATACCGATGAAAAACGTTTTATCTTTCTACTGCTAATTCTTTTATACTCAGCAAAATCTTAGAGGCTTTACTGCCTTTCTTGGAATGATACCGATGAAAAACGTTTTATATTTCTACTCGAAATTCTTTTACACTCAGCAAAATCTTAGAGGCTTTACTGCCTTCCTTGGAATGATACCGATGAAAAACGTTTTATCTTTCTACTGCTAATTCTTTTATACTCAGCAAAATCTTAGAGGCTTTACTGCCTTTCTTGGAATGAAACCGATGAAAAACGTTTTATATTTCTACTCGAAATTCTTTTACACTCAGCAAAATCTTAGAGGCTTTACTGCCTTCCTTGGAATGATACCGATGAAAAACGTTTTATATTTCTACTCCTAATTCTTTTACACTCAGCAAAATCTTAGAGGCTTTACTGTTTTCCTTGGAATGATACCGATGAAGAACGTTAAAAATATTTAATCTTCAACAACCGTATCTTGATGACAAGTGAATTGAAACATTTTATAGCCACAATCTGCCTGTACCTCTCAATCATCTTATCGCTTAACTTTAGTCTTTTTACGTTCGAACAAATTATTTCTTATCTAATAAATGTAGATGTGGCAACGTGTTTGGAATTTTATATTTAAAATTTACATACTCAGTGGATGTGCGTTGTGGTGCAATGGATGTCGACTCGGAACGACAAATCGGAGAGCCGAGTTCGAATTCCATCTGACATTCTTTACATTCACTTACGCACAGATATCCTTGGGAAAAGTATTAATCCGTCTCTTGCCTCTAGTTATGGGTTAAATAGTAGGACAGATTTAGTTTTATAGCCTTGGTCGGCAACCAGTCTACCGCAGAAAACAATGGCAACCTACTGCGGGATAAACTCTTGCCCAGTCAGTCATGTCTCATTCGAGACATGATTGTCCAAAGCGTGTATCACGTATGGCACTTAACTGACTGACATACTCAAAACAGAATAAAAGAAATACTTCGGTAACAAGCCGGAATGAAGACATGTGTTATTGCAAGAATAGCATATTAATGGCCGACTAACATCGTTTTCCGTTGGCTAGACTGGTTGGCTAATCGCTGTCACTGTCACATCCGTAGGCGGATTTATGTTTGTTCAACGCCTACGCATCCCACCTGTGGTTGATACTGCAAATATGTTGAACGAAACTTAATTACATTTTCTGTCGTGGTCATCAGTTTCAGCAACGCTAGTACGTTCAATCACAATAACATGTAATCCAGGAATACGATTGGTAAAATATATATATATATATATATATATATATATATATATATATATTAGTCATCCACATACAAGCTTGTTTCGCTGTATCACAGCTCATCAGTGTGGCTAGACATATCCACTTGCTTCTGGCATTGATCGAAAACTCGACCGATTTGGTGTCAGTCGGAGTCTCTACTCCCTAAGCCATCGGCGCATGGTGTCAGAGAAGGGAAATTTTAACGTCTTGTATGTAAGCAGTATATACAGACGCCAGTCACCGAGAGAACTCAATTCATTACTGAAGAGTAACAAATTATAGCCGAAGTGGAAACTGTTTTAAAATTTTCTTCTCCAGAGAGCTCAATCGTAATGAGAGCATAATATATTAGTCATCCACATACAAACCTGTTTCGCTGTATCACAGCTCATCAGTGTGGCTAGACATATCCACTATATATATTTTCTAAACATATACTGTTAAATATAAGAGACAATGAATGTCTGTTATGTCTAATCATGAGCCGTTCTAAACATTGTATTTTGGGTTTAATTTGAGGTGAAAATAAAGACAATAATTGTCCAACATTTAGATAATTTTTATTAAGTTGGATATTTTTTTATATTTAAAATATCCAAATGTCTGCAAATTATATATATATAATTTGCGCACAGTTACACTGTTATAAAATAAAAGATAAAATAAATTGATAGCTATATACCACATGGATTTTCTCCTTGGAATTTTACGTTCACTATAATTTCACCTTCGAAATTTATCTTTTTTCCTGTTACAGATTTTTGCAATTTTTTTAGTATGTAGCATGTTCGGCCTATTTAACTTCCGCCATGTTTATAAGTTTATAATCATCAAATCAGATTCCGAATCCAGTTGCAATTTTTTTTTTATTCAGAATTTCCATTTCGACGTATTTTCTGAAATTCATCTTATCTTCATCCTCCACTCTAGTAGACCTTACTCTACTAGATTGACTTTTATTTCTGCATACCGTAGCTTTGTGGCCCATCTTACCACATGCTCGGCAATTTTTGTATTTAAAAAGACATTTCTGAAACCAATGCCATCCACCATATCTGTAACATGCAGAAGGAGGAGGCTTGTTTTTTTACTGGATTCTTGTCAGCCGTAGTGCTGTATGTTTTCTCTTTGGCATTGTAACTTTGATTTGTCTGTGGGGAAGGTACAAAAGCAAATTTCTTTTTACCTTTCGAATGTACGCTACTCCTGGCTCTTTAATGTCCTTGCTATCTTTCTTTATGCTGAGGCATTTCTGGCAATCTTCTGACAATTTTTGTAATGTGAGACCTGGCTCGTTTTTAGTTTGGTCTGCATACTTTTCCTCATTTCGCTGTCTTTAGCAGCAACTAGTCCTTGGACAAATATGAGACACTTGAAATTGTCTGGCGTAAGTTCAGACAGTTTAAAATCATCACAATGTTGATTGACAATAGCTGCAAAAGTAGAATAGTTCTCGTTTTCCTCTTTTCTGAGATTAAGGCATTTCCACCATTTATGGAACAACGAGATTTTTTAGCTAAATAGATCTGTGAGGCCTGTCACTGCCTCATCGAACTTTAGATCATTCGTTTTATTTCGGGAGAATATACTCTACGAATATGGTGTGTTCGTCTGAGTAGAAGTTTTAATTTTTTCTACTCACTCCAGTACTGACAGTCAATATCCTCGTATCGCCTGTAATACTCTCTGGAATTTTTATCTTCCTCAACTGAGTATTTGGAAATTTCAATCGCGTTCCACACTGCATCTTGTGAAAATGTCTCCTCCTTCTCCGTGTTCCTATCCTGGGCTGTGCTTGTTAAATTTATTAGCAGTTCTTGCAGTTGTGTTTGTCTTTCCTCGTTTGCCTTTTGCATTTCAATTTATTTTTCTTCGGTAGTCTTTTGCATTTCCATCTGTTTTATTTCTAATTGATATTGTCTTTCTTCAGTTCTCTTTATGATTTCGAGTATTCCCTTTTGAAAATCTTCCATTTTTTCCAGGTATTAGTGTCGACAAGTTTTATGGAACAACGAGATTTGGGGGCTAAATAGCACTGTGAGACCTGTCACTGCCTCATCAAATGTTAGATCATTCGTTTTGTTAGGGAGAATATAGTCTACGAACTTGGTGTGTTCGTCTGTGTCAAATTTCTTGAGTAGAAGTCTTAATTTAAGTCTCCATTGTTGACAGTTGATATTAAAAATATCCTCGTATCGCCTGTAATACTCTCCGAAATTTTTATTTTCCTGAACTGTGTATGTAAAAATTTCAATCTCGTTCGACACCGCATTCTGTGAAAATGTCTCCTCTTTTTCTGTATTCCTATCCAGGGCTGTGCTTGTTATTTTTAATAACAGTCCTTGCAGTTGTGTTTGTTAGTCCTTGTTTGCCTTTTGCATTTTCATTTGTCTTTCTTCAATTTGATTTTGCATCTCTATTTGTCTTATTTGCATTTCCATTTGTCATATTTCGTTAGCATTTTTCATTTCCATTTGTCTTATTTCGTTAGTCTTTTGCATTTCCATTTGTCTTATTTCGTTAACCTTTTGCATTTCCATTTGTCTTATTTCGTTAGTCTTTTACATTTCCATTTGTCTTATTTCGTTAGTATTTTGAATTTCCATTTGTCTTATTTCGTTAGTCTTTTGCATTTCCATTTGTCTTATTTCGTTAGTCTTTTGCATTTCCATTAGTCTTATTTCGTTAGTCTTTTGCATTTCCATTTGTCTTATTTCGTTAGTCTTTTGCATTTCTATTTGTCTTATTTCGTTAGTCTTTTGCATTTCCATTTGTCTTATTTCGTTAGTCTTTTCATTTCCATTTGTCTTATTTCGTTCGTATTTTCCATTTCCATTTGTCTTATTTCGTTAGTTTTTTGCATTTCCATTTGTCTTATTTCGTTAGTCTTTTGCATTTCCATTGGTCTTATTTCGTTAGTCTTTTGAATTTCCATTTGTCTTATTTCGTTAGCCTTTTGAATTTCCATTTGTCTTATTTCGTTAGCCTTTAGCATTTCCATTTGTCTTATTTCGTTAGTGTTTTGCATTTCCATTTGTCTTATTTCGGTAGTCTTTTGCATTTCCATTTGTCTTATTTCGTTAGGCTTTTGCATTTCCATTTGTCTTATTTCGGTAGTCTTTTGCATTTCCATTTGTCTTATTTCGTTAGTCTTTTGCATTTCCATTTGTCTTCTTTCGTTAGTCTTTTGTATTTCCATTTGTCTTATTTCGTTAGTCTTTTACATTTCCATTTGTCTTATTTTGTTAGACTTTTACATTTCTATTTGTCTTATTTCGTTAGTCTTTTGCATTTCTAGTTGTCTGATTTCGTTAGCCTTTTGCATTTCCATTTGTCTTATTTCGTTAGTCTTTTGCATTTCCATTTGTCTTATTTCATTAGTCTTTTGCATTTCTATTTGTCTTATTTCGTTAGTCTTTTGCATTTCCATTTTTATTATTTCGTTAGTTATTTGCATTTCCATTTGTCTTATTTCGTTAGTCTTTTCATTTCCATTTGTCTTATTTCGTTAGTCATTTGCATTTCCATTTGTCTTATTTCGTTAGTCTTTTGCATTTCCATTTGTCTTATTTCGTTAGTCTTTTGCATTTCCATTTGTCTTATTTCGTTAGTCTTTTGCATTTACATTTGTCTTATTTGGTGAGCCTTTTGCATTTCCATTTGTCTTATTTCGTTAGTCTTTTGCATTTCTATTTGTCTTATTTCGTTAGTCTTTTGCATTTCCATTTGTCTTATTTCGTTAGTCTTTTGCATTTCCATTTTTTCTTATTTCGTTCGTATTTTACATTTCCATTTGTCTTATTTCGTTAGTCTTTTGCATTTCCATTTGTCTTATTTCGTTAGTCTTTTGCATTTCCATTTGTCTTATTTCGTTAGTCTTTTGCATTTCCATTTGTCTTATTTCGTTAGTCTTTTGAATTTCCATTTGTCTTATTTCGTTAGTCTTTTGAATTTCCATTTGTCTTATTTTGTTAGGCTTTTGCATTTCCATTTGTCTTATTTCGTTAGTCTTTTGCATTTCCATTTGTCTTATTTCGTTAGTCTTTTGCATTTCCATTTGTCTTATTTCGTTAGTCTTTTGCATTTCCATTTGTCTTATTTTGTTAGTCTTTTGCATTTACATTTGTCTTATTTGGTGAGTCTTGAATTTCCATTTGTCTTATTTTGTTAGGCTTTTGCATTTCCATTTGTCTTATTTCGTTAGTCTTTTGCATTTCCATTTGTCTTATTTCGTTAGTCTTTTGCATTTCCATTTGTCTTATTTCGTTAGTCATTTGCATTTCCATTTGTCTTATTTCGTTAGCCTTTTGCATTTCCATTTGTCTTATTTCGTTAGTCTTTTGCATTTCCATTTGTCTTATTTCGTTAGCCTTTTGAATTTCCATTTGTCTTATTTCGTTATTAATTTGCATTTCCATTTGTCTTATTTCGTTAGCCTTTTTGCATTTCCATTTTTCTTATTTCGTTAGTGTTTTGCATTTCCATTTGTCTTATTTCGTTAGTCATTTGCATTTCCATTTGTCTTATTTCGTTAGTCTTTTGCATTTCCATTTGTCTTATTTCGTTTGTCTTTTGCATTTCCATTTGTCTTATTTTGTTAGTCTTTTGCATTTCCATTTGTCTTATTTCGTTAGCCTTTTGCATTTCCATTTGTCTTATTTCGTTAGTCTTTTGCATTTCCATTTGTCTTATTTCGTTAGCCTTTTGAATTTCCATTTGTCTTATTTCGTTAGCAATTTGCATTTCCATTTGTCTTATTTCGTTAGCCTTTTTGCATTTCCATTTTTCTTATTTCGTTAGTGTTTTGCATTTCCATTTGTCTTATTTCGTTAGTCATTTGCATTTCCATTTGTCTTATTTCGTTAGTCTTTTGCATTTCCATTTGTCTTATTTCGTTTGTCTTTTGCATTTCCATTTGTCTTATTTTGTTAGTCTTTTGCATTTCCATTTGTCTTATTTCGTTAGTCTTTTGCATTTCCATTTGTCTTATTTCGTTAGCCTTCTTGCGTTTCCATTTGTCTTATTTCGTTAGTCTTTTCATTTCCATTTGTCTTATTTCGTTAGTCTTTTGAATTTCCATTTGTCTTATTTCGTTAGCCTTTTGAATTTCCATTTGTCTTATTTCGTTAGTCATTTGCATTTCCATTTGTCTTATTTCGTTAGTGTTTTGCATTTCCATTTGTCTTATTTCGTTAGTCTTTTGCATCTCCATTTGTCTTATTTCGTTAGTCTTTTCATTTGCATTTGTTTTATTTAGTTAATCTTTTGAATTTCCATTTGTCTTATTTCGTTAGGCTTTTGCATTTCCATTTGTCTTATTTCGTTAGTCTTTTGCATTTCCATTTGTCTTATTTCGTTAGTCTTTTGCATTTCCATTTGTCTTATTTTGTTAGTCTTTTGCATTTCCATTCGTCTTATTTCGTTAGTCTTTTGCATTTCCATTTGTCTTATTTATTTAGCCTTTTGCATTTCCATTTGTCTTATTTCGTTAGTCTTTTGCATTTCCATTTGTCTTATTTCGTTAGTCTTTTGCATTTCCATTTGTCTTATTTCTTTAGTTTTTTGCATTTCCATTTGTCTTATTTCGTTAGTCATTTGCATTTCCATTTGTCTTATTTCGTTAGTGTTTTGCATTTCCATTTGTCTTATTTGGTGAGCCTTTTGCATTTCCATTTGTCTTATTTCGTTAGTGTTTTGCATTTCTATCTGTTTTATTTCTAATTGATATTGTCTTTCTTCAGTTCTCTTTAGGATTTCGTGTATTCCCTTTTGAAAATTTTCCATTTTTTTCCCGGTATTAGTGTCGACAATTTGTTTGTGGTCGACTTGTTAGAGTCAATTTGTAGTACACTTTTTTTAAATTGATTCTAGGGGGAGAAAAATATTCGTCACAGTTTTGTTGTTCCACTTGTGCGCGAAACTGTTTCGCCAATTTGATGTTGTCGATTCCGCTTATGTGATTTTCGACGTCCTCGACGCTAAGTTATCTTTTTTCCTGGTCGCCAATTTGCTTTTTACGACTGATGTGACAGCGTCTTTTTTCCTCCGTGTTTGTGGTACAGTGGATATCGGCCGGGGAGCCGAGTTCGAATTTCAGTTGAATCCATTGTATTCACTTTCGCGCAAATACCCTTGGGAAAGGTATTAATCCGTCTATTCCTTCCAGTTATGGGTTAAATAGCAGGACAGATTGGGTTCTATAGTCTTGGCTGGCAACTTTGGGTTCGGGGCCGTATTGATTCACAAACAAAATTATGGAAAACTAAAAGCTATTTATCACGTGCTGTCAGTAGATTAAACATACCCCCAAATTGAAACAGCATTGGTTTCTGCTGTAAAAAATCTTTCATAAATATATTCAAAGCAGTTTATTTTTCAAACGGATCATAATCCGTTGGTAACAATTTGTAAACTATCTTACTTAATTATTCCTTTAAAATAGAGTATTTCGCTCCAAAATGATAACGCGTGCAGACGAATTATCGAGGTTTATTCCGAGAACGAACGAACCGCAAGAAGAAACAGTAATAGCTTCGATGATTGGTGAGTCAGAAATAAAAAAAAATGTTCTGGATAACACTGTGGGAGAAATACCTGTCATAACTGACGAGATTAGAAATAAAGCAAAGTTTGACAAGTTCATTATTTACAAAAAGTAAAAGTTATTAGAAAAAAATAAGGCAAAAATTTTTCGATTTGTCACGACACTATTGTACGGTGAATGGGTGGTCAGTATTAAAAAATAAAAGAATATTACAAAGTTTCCATACGGGACACCCGGACATTTCACGTATGAAGGCGCTTATGCAAAATTTCGTGTATTGGAATGAAAAATGACGTTGAAAATTTGGTCAAAAATTTGCAAGAAGGGCCAGTTAGCGGCAAGTTCAACAGCTATAATGTTTGACACATGGCCAAATAACCAAGAAGCCTTAGTCTATGCTACACATAGATTCTGCAGGGTCAATAAGGGACATATACTACTGTGTTGTGGTGGATAGCTTTTCAAAATAGCCAGAAGTATTCAGATGCAAATCGCCGAGATCAAAAAGCAGAATAGAATTTCTAAACGAATTGTCTGCAGGATTTGGTGTACCGTATACAATCATATCAGACAATGGGACACAATTCTCATCAAGGAATTTAGCAAATCTTTGCAAAAAGTATATATTGACTCCTTTGACATTCATGCTCTACCATCCAAGATCTAACGGGTTGGTAGAACAATTTATAGACGCTTTCAAAAGAGTAATAAGAAAGGTGGAAGACGTAGAAACAAGAAATGAACAACATAATTTCTTATACGTCTGCCGTATTAAACCAAACGCAAAGGTTAATGCCAAAACATCTTCTGTAAGTTTAATGTCGGCAAGGAAGATCAAATCAGTTTTCGATAGACTGAAACTAAATAAGAAAAAATATGAGTGACAAATCTAAGTGCGACGGTAAACGCTTCTATTCAGGTGACAGAGTTTATTTTTAAAATTACAAACTCTATAAAGAGTTATGGGAATAAGGAATTATAGACAAGAGAATTGGCCAAATCATGTATAAGATGAAATTTCAGGAGGCACATAAACCAAATAAAAAGTAAGATATACTACTGAACAGCGTAGGGAAGAAGCCATTGAAGTAATATACGACATATTCGATGTGCCGATGCATTCAGGGGTACAACAGACGCTTAGGTAAGCTTTAAAAAAGAAGAGCTACGGGAACGATGAAGATCGATTAAAAAAGAAACGTTATCGACCACGAGAAGAAATATTTCACTGGAGAGGTGTTGTAGAGCAGCTAATAGCCCTCTAAAGAACAGAAAGGTAAGTGAACTGGGGTAGTGATAAAAATAAAGGCTAATAACTGTCTGAGATTTCGGATTGTAATTGACAGTCTGAGTGAGTGACTGCGTAGGTCGGTCGTTCACTTTATTGGACTCTGCCTTCGAGCGAGGAGGGGACCAGGTGGGCTTCTTCGAGAGGAGGGTGAGCGTCTGGGGAAAAAACAGACAATAAATTTTGTCCCAGTGTGCGAACTGGGTCTTACCACGTTAATTGGTTTTGTGCCGAATATACCGTGGGCTTCAGCCACGTGGGGAGGCCGTAAATAATTTGCAGTGTCATTGACGATTAATATCGGACTGTGCTCTCTGCGACTCTAACGAATTCACCTCTCCTCTTTTTATATTTGTTCTTTCTTGGGGTGTTTGTCTTATTTGTATTAATATTCTTTAGCACGGATATTGTGCTGTAGATACTCAGCACACACCTTCTCGGTAACGTCCTGCCTTCCCTCGGTGATACAACAATTGATCAATGTTTGGCTGTTTTAGAGGGTCTGGTTGTTTTAGAACGTATGATAGACATACTGTCCATCATACCTCTTGTAGAGTAGTTTTCACACTGAAAGTTATAATCGTGCTATGTCGGTTGATAATCATTTTAACGCACCCAAAGTGTTAGGAACTTGCTAATCTTCCACTGAAAGCTGACTCTTTAGTATTCGGCTAACTGCCGACTAATATCAACTGCCTAGTAGTTCTACTGAACTCCAATAGAACTCTACAGAACTCTCTAGAACTTCTAAGAACTCCTATGAACTTCCCAAGAACTTCTCGAGTTAACTTCCTGTTAACTCTTATTAATATAGGAGGGAGAGACTATTATCTGATGAATAGGTGTGTTTCACAATAACACTAACATAAGTCACCGAAATTTATATATAGACTGTGGCGATGACGGGATCATAAAGAAAGAAAATAATTCTTAGACAAGAAAATAAACAAAGAAATAAGCGTGTATTAACTGTAAGATAATATGTCTGCTTTTTGGAAGGAGCGATAACCCAAAGTGTCAGATACTTATCGAAAATGTTAATAAACAAGCAGATGCAGACATGCACCTCAGTAGTGTAGTAATAGACAATGGAATTATGATACGGATATCCGAATGCGTCTAAGAGCGTAAAATGACTTCCTTCCGAAGCAGGTGTCCGCAACACTGACAGACCCACCTCCCTACCGATGGGTATTATTGGACTGGTGCATCTAGAATTATATAACAATGGATTGTGGAAATTCCCTCACCGTAACCTGAAGATCGGAAGTAAATCTACCGAACAGCGTTGTGACAAGTAATGGACAACCGGCAAATTATATAAAAAAATTATAAAAGAGGTCGGTAGACAGAAAGAGAAAAGTGCAACATTACTATGTAGTATCTAACCACGTCTTTAGCAGCCTCCCTTGCCGAATGGTTAGAGTGTTTGTTTTCGGACCAGGAAACCCGGGATCTAATCTCCTGGTACTTGATTTGTGAGGTTAAGCTGACTCTTTGATGTTATCGTTGTTCTTAGCATACATCAGTCAGTCAGTTAAGTGCCATACGTGATACACGCTCGAAAAAGACATGACTGACTGGGCAGAAGATTATCCCGCAGTAGGTTGCCATTGCTTTCTGCGGTAGACTGGTTGCCGACCAAGGCTATAGAACCCAATCTGTCCTATTATTTGATTCATAGCTAGAGAGGGAAGAGATGTATTATATTATTAAGTAGTAATTAGTGGGGGATCAGTTTAGTACTTTATAACAATAGAAAACCGATCCCCCACTTTATGACCAGTAGAAGCTTTAATTGTTTTCAACTATTATGTTCAATCAGTCAGTTAAGTGATCATGTCTCGAAAAAGACATGACTGACTGGGCAGAAGATTATCCAGCAACAGGTTGCCATTGCTTTCTGCGATAGACTGGTTGCCGACCAAGGCTATAGAACCCAGTCTGTCCTGCTATTTAACCCATAACTGGAAGGAAGAGACGGATTAGTACCTTTTCCAAGGGTATTTGCGCGTAAGTGAATAAAATGGATTCAACTGGAATTCGAACTCGGCTCCCCGGTTTCTCGTTCCGAGCCGATATCCACTGTACCACAACGCACATTAGCATACATCACTTTGCTTTAAAAAATAATAACATGGATGTACCCAAGCATTATAAGCGAAATGAAGCAGACAGAACTGCTATTGTTGAAAATCGCATCTTTTTCAGAAATCCTTGTTTGCAAAAAGTTATCGATTACACAGTCTCATAGCTCTGAATGAAATGACCAGTAAGTAATCAATAACACCCGATACCAGTTTCATCTCAAGAATTATAAAGACTAATATTAACAATCTTAATTTTTTTTGGCACCAAAATCTATCATGCGTCTAAAATTCTTGCGGACATTGAATATATCTGCCAACAGTTATTTTAAAGAGGAATCTGCATTATTATCGATCGCGACCTGGCATCTCAGTTCAGTTAGTCACACCACCGTAATGTAGCTTTCCTGGGCCGTTTCTATAAATATTTAACGATTTTAAGGGAATTACTACATGAGAGGATATGTATTGTCAATACCGGCTGGGAAGGAGTTACCAGAGATTCAAATTCGAATTGCATTTGAATTCGTTGTATTCACTTACGCGCAAATACCCTTGAGAAATCTTCACCCCAGCTACGAGTTAAATAACAGGGAAGATTGAATTCTTTAGCATTGGTTGGTAATGAGTCTACCGCAGAATTTAAATGCAACTTACTGCGGGAAGAAATTTATGCCCAGTAAGTCATGTTTCGAAATAGATGTGATAGCCTTTTTTTTAATCATTTTACCCCAAGCAAGGCATTCCATTGCCATTATTGCGCAAGGGGTTATATAGGGGAAGTTAATAGAAAGAGTGGTTAGATATAGGAAATGTTAGAAGGAGGATGTTAGATGGGTAAGGATACCGAGGCTGAGGGTTGGGTAGATAGGAAGAGTGTTTGAAAGAATGGATGCGAGTTAGTGTGTTAGGAGGTGTCTATTGACCTTACATTTAAACCCCTAGAGATTGTAGCCGTCGGGGAAGCAATCATGTGGAAGGGAATTCCACAGTCGGGAAGTGCGAGAAAAGAAACTGTTGGAGTAGAAATTGCGGTTACATTTTATCGGTTTCACTGTAAAAGGGTGGGACCTAGTTGCTCATCTAGTATCTCGTGCAAATTCGTACCTAGGGGGCACTAGTCATCTAAGTTCATCGGAGCAGAAACCGTGAAAGTATTTATAGAAGAGACACAGGAAAGCCACATCGCGCCGGTGAGAGAGAGACTGCAGCCGTTCTGCCAAGTCGGTATCGATCACATTACAGATTCTCCGTTGTATTTTGTCATGAACCCCGAGGAGAATAGCAGGGGCACCCGACCAGATGTGGCAGTAGTATTCAATACACGGGCGGATGGTAGATTTATATATGTGCAGAATAGCCTTGGCGTATATGACTTATGGCATTTAACTGACTGAATGACTTGATTGGTAGCTTCGTCTCATGATTTTGCGGTTTAAAACTGATAGAGATAAAAGCAAGTTCTACTTTAATCATTTCGTATCTCGTTTGTAGAATTCTCTTTTTATTTCTTGTTTTCAAAGCAATTAAGTCGATTACAATCTCAATGCAAACGATAATCAGCTTTTCTCTTTGAAGTTCTTTTTATTGTCTTTCTGTCTGAACATTTTTCGTTTTTCTCAGTTGATTCCAGTCTCAGTAACCCGCTTCTTCTTAGTGCCAGGAATAATCATGAAGTGTACTGAAAGAAAGAGAGACTAGGTAATACTTCAAGGGACCAACTTAATGAGTCATAAAATGTTAAAAATATACGGTTATAAATATCAATCGTATAAAAATAAAGAAAGTCACATAAAATCTCAAAATAGTACATTGTAGTTATCAATCAGTAGCTAGATATATTCATATACTAGCAGCATAGCCTGGTGTTGCTCGGATGTAATGAAAGCTTTAAAACTAATCCATGGTCCTGGAGCTCAGACTTGGCCTAAAGAATATTTGTGTGAAGTTAAGTGAGAATCGGATAAAAATTGTGGATTTGTATAAAGGACATGCAGACTGACAAACAGACACACACAGAAACATCTTGCCTTATATATATATATATATATATTATCGATTTTCTGCAACCTTGAAACTTCTGAATATCGTTTCTTATGTCTTTGTCTATGAGTGTATCAAATTTGATTAAAATCGGACCAATCCTTCTATAACCCGATATTATGGATTTTCGATATTTATATGGAATACCTCGACACAAAACCTAAGGACACTCGCAGACACTAATATTGCAACTGTGTAAATTTTCTAGAAAATCGGTTCAGCAGTTTCGGAGTCTATAGTTAACGTACACACACACATACACACAGACAGATCAAGTTCCATTTATAAATAAGTTTCGATAGATAGGTGAACTAATAGTTTATCTCCCATCGACAACAGGTAACAAGCGTGGGGTGATCTTCAAGCAGTGCAAACTCAATGCCAAATTGGCGTAACTACATTTCTGTCGGTATTTCATGCTTATTTATGCTTGTCATGCAATAAACCAAAATTAATTATAATTCGCACTGTAACAGCATAATCTTTCATAGGTACCTTCAATAGTTCGACATAAATTTTCGATACTGTTGTGGATTCCGAGTGAGGAACCGCACAAAATGATGAACAACAAAAACAGATATGGAGATAGAAAAGTAGGTTATGTTGAACGTAATATACAAAGTTGAACGCAGGTTAGTAAATCCAGGAATACTATTAGTAATAAATAAATATATACAAATCTTGAAATAAAGTCGTTGGAAATAGTATATCCATGTATGTTATTCTAGCTGAGTGGAGCTCAGAACTAGTCTGATTTCTGATGCGGTAGTCACTGGGTAACTTCGGTATCTCTCGGTAACTTACGTATCAGTACGGTACTCTCCGATAACTCGCATGGATCTCTACGATTACTCTCAACTCTCAACCGCTGTTCTTTCTATGGCAGGAGTATATGTATACTCAGTCGATTCCATTATCATATACAAAGGGGAGATCCCACAACAGATACATAAGTTTAAATTGAAATTTTTAAAATTCAAAAACATGAATTTAATGATTAAATTTATCTTTTCCATTAAGTAAAAGTTCTGTTGTATTTCAGATAGAAATTATATAGATTGAAATGTCACATTTAATTTCAATTTCTTAAAATTTTCTTAAAAGCGGCCATTTTAAGAAATTTGTAAGCAAACAAAAATTCATCAATTTTAAAAATATTTCTTACACTTTATTTAAGTAAAATTAGAAAATTGAAAGTTAAAATGATCTGATTTTAAAGAAATGTTACCTACTTATAGCATAAAAATTAATATACATCTAATTATAAATGATTGGTCGTGTTCATCTGATCAAACGTTTGACGGCTGTTGAATGACGAAGCGATGACAGCTTCACGCATGATCATAAGTGCAATTTTCATAAATCGACGGGAAGGGACAACACTCTTAAATTGCGTAGCCTTTTCATAATAATGGCAGTTTTAGTCTACCATACTTGAAAATAAGGAACGTATTAAGTAAAGAAAAATATTTTTAAATTAGCACCACTACGCTTAATAATCTTTGAAATTTTGGACTCGTAAATTTCGTTTCCACTTATAACTATAAAATCTCCAGGGATCACTCCAATACAGAATTTTACACGATTTTAAACTATTATATACTATTATAATAAAAATTAAAAAAAAAAAATTGAAAAACTTCTTGTAAAAATTGATTATTCATCAAAATTTGTTTATTTCTTCGGACAATAATGTTCTTAATATTAATAATGTTCTGAATATTAATAATGTCCTTAATATTAATAATGTCCTTAATATTACTTATTTACAAAAGTAATTAGAAGTTTTTCTAATTAAGTAATGTCATAGTTTTATTAGATTTATTATTTTTCATTTCAGAGCAGATAATCATTTAGGTATCACTTATTTAAAAAGGTGGTGGTTTACAATCTCCAAAGATTCCTACTCTTAACAAAATTAAATTGTCATGGAGCACGAAGGTTATGTGCAAAATTTCATGAAATTAAGTACAGGGTAACACATTTAAAAAATAAGTTTTATCAATATTTTCTAAAAGAAAGATTTAAAAAATAATTTAATTCATTTGTAAATAAGTCCTGAAGATTTCAATAAAATCGGACAATTATTTGATTTTTACAAGAATTTCCAAATAAATGTGTTTTCTACAGAAAAACGCACAAAAAATGCGCAGTGTTAAGTTAGAGAAGGCGATGACGTAAACAAAACGAGATTTTAACCTAAATTTTGAACGTGTTAGAAAGGTTTAAGCAATTTCAAAAAAATAATTAAAAATACTTTTGTCTTTCATCTTAATAATAACATGAACATTTTGAAGATAAAACTTTATTTTCGTTAAGTTTGTGGCCTTTTTCATTACGCTATGCTGTTTTTTCCGTGAAATAGTGAAGGTGCCTACTTTCATAACCTTTCCTGTTGTTTTTATGTTGAAGAATTTTGCCTGGATTAAAAGAGATGTTATTGATCAGGACTTTCTGTTATATTGAAATGTGTATAAAAGTTGTATAAATAAGAATAGTAAACGACACAACTAGATAAACGATAGAAGTGCTTCAACAGCAGTAATTTAGACAAAATAAGCCATGGCGAAAAGAAGTCAAGCGTGACAGCAAGAACTTCTGAATTATCTGCAGCTAGGAGGCGAAAATATATATCAGGTTTAAGGCTCCAGGTTTTAGTTTCAGGATAATAAAACCTCGTGTATCAAAGCTATGATGCGTCAAGTTGGTGCCATGCTAATTGTTCTTTTTCAATCCCTGGGCCAGATAATATAGGCTTAGAGTCTGTAAAAACGGAAAAGGCAACAATTAAGCAGTACTAAAAAAGAAAAAGACAAGACATTCCTAGATATGAAGAGCAGAACTACAATCATCTATTCCGTAAATTTTATAAAGTGTTAAATTCGAGATTTCATGAATGTTACTTAGAACGATAGATCGGAGAGGGTGACTATCGAAACATTTTGTGATTATGATAACAAGCACGAGGATATTAGTCCTAATGTAAATAAGAAAAATCAGCCTTAGACTAGTACATTAATGTCGTGATTATCAAGCGATATATATTTTTTTTAATCATTTCACCCCGAGCAAGGCGGAAACGCCACTGATGTGCAGGGGGTTAGGTAAATGTATAAAGATTAATTAGAAAAGAGTGAGGAGTACAAGCTAGTTAGAAAGGAACAATAGAAAGCTGAGAAAGCAGGTGCGATGCCAGATACATAGGTGGAGAGAAAGGGAAGGTTATACAGGGGAGGGGAGAGAGCTAGAGGCCAGTGGTTAGTAGATGAGTATTAACTTTGCATTTAAATTTCTGGAGGTTGTAGCCGTCGGGAAAGCAAGAATACGGGAGTGAGTTCCACAGGCGGGAAGTGCGAGAGAGGAAGCTGCAGGAGTAGAATTGTCGTCTGCATTTGGCTAACCTGACTGTGAATGGGTGGGACACAGTTGCCAGTCTGGTTGCACGGGTAAACACCTGTTGAGGAGGCATCAGTGACTTAAGCTCATCCGAGCAGAAGCCATGAAAATATTTATAGAAGAGACATATAATATACTTCGATAATATCTATTAACCTAATCCTGGGATTCATATTAAACTATGTCGATTTTCGCGGTTTATGTGCGTTGTGGTGCAGTGGATATCGTTTCGGAACGAGAAATCAGGGAGCCGAGTTCGAATTCCAGTTGAATTCCTTGCATTCATTTGCAAACTAATACCTTGGGAAAGGTATTAATTCGTCTCTTCCCTCAAGTTATGGGTTAAATAATAGCCTTGGTCAGTAACCAGCCTACCGCAGAAAGCAATGGCAACCTACCGCCCAGTCAGTCATGTCTCTTTCGAGATGTTATTGGTAACATTTTTCTTTCAAAAACGTATTTTTGTTGGTAACATTTTTCCTTCAAAAACTTATTTTTGTTGGTAACATTTTTCCTTCAAAAACGTATTTTTGTTGGTAACATTTTTCCTTCAAAAACGTATTTTTGTTGGTAACATTTTTCTTTCAAAAACGTATTTTTGTTGGTAACATTTTTCCTTCAAAAACGTTTGTTGGTAATATTTTTCTTTAAAAAATGTTTTCTTGGTAATATTTTAATTCAAAAAGTTTTGTTGGTAATATTTTTCCTTCAATAAATTTTATGTATATATTTCATTTTTATTTTGACTCCTGTTTGGAGGGTTAACTATTTGCCCATAGCTGAGACCCCTAACAGGTGCTACCTCTCCGGGTCAGGGTGAACCTGGGAACAACAGCAATTAGGAGGTGATTCCATGCTCCTCACAACATCCCAATCAGAAGCCTTGCTGCCGGTTGCAGTTTACCGTCATACCCAGGACCCAGAAACATAGTGGCTAATTGCATAAAAATAGAAAAAAAATCTTACACATTTCCGCCTTTGAAAGGAAATCTTTAGTTTGGTTTCTTTTGAAGAAGGAAACTCATGACAGGATTTTTTTTTACCAGTTTGTCATTCAGTTAGCCACAATATAAAATAATGTATCACCTGCACTTATTTTTCATCAACTTAGGGATATCTTTAAATGCGGGGAATTGTCGGCTATGTTTGGAAGTAGCCTTTTATCAGGCATGCTGACGCACTATATAGTTACACTGGTGACTCCTGATGTCTGAAAAGGAACACAAAAGGAAAGAATCACTTCTTCAATCTCCCCGCACTTGCATTTATAACTTCATTGCTTCTAAGAAGTTCTGACCGAATAGAACAAAAAAAGCTACTTCTTGAATGACATCCACATTTGATGCTAACAAACGTAAAATATCAGACGTTTAAAAAAAAAAATTATCAGTTTCAGCCTGAACAATAAAAGATTAGAAAGTTCTATTATCATATTTTAAGAAAACGTTATATCTATTTCAAGGTGGAAAGATAAAGAAAATCGGTATATTTTCATATCTTCGTACAGCTCACGGCAATATTGATTAGCATTCAAATCATTTAAAAATGGTAAAACCTGTTGCTTTTTCTCATGGAAGAAAAATAACATCGATATAAAGATAAACTACAAAAATTTTCAAAGTTAAATATTTTCTATCAATGTTCACATTTCAATGTATATTTTTATAATTATCACACCCATTTTGAAAGTAAATTATACTTTTTTATCCGGAATTTTCAAAAACAGATGTTGAATATACGCAACAGTAATCAAAATACAAAAATCATTGGATGCACACACACACACACACACACACACACACACACACACACACACACACACACACACACACACACACACACACACACACACATATATAATTATATAGTTATGTATCAATTGTACATTGCGACACGGAAATTTCTATGTTTCGAGATAGATTCTTATCATCCGGAAAATGTTGATGTTAGTTGTGCAGATGATTTACATATAAATGACAAAACCCGTTGGTTTGCTGTGTATGTATGTCGATTCCTCTTCACCTGGAATTATATATATATATATATATATATTTTTTTTTTTTTTCATTTATAAACTAGTTATTTCGTTACCATGCTTTCCACCATGAGTGGTTTCTTCTGGTGATTTTAAATAATTTTGCTATTAAAAATCGCCTGAAGAAACCACTCATGGTGGAAACGAAGGTAGCAAAATAACTCGTTTAAAAATGAAAAATATTCAAAAGTTCTACAATATAATTGTATAGAACACTTTTTAATACAAATCTGTACTGGTCTAACCCTATTAGGATCAAAAGCTAAGTATTTAACAATCAATCAATCAATCACTATATATATATATATATATGTCTTGGGTTTCTGGGACGTTCAGTTATTTCTTTCCTCTCAAAAGTAGACATCCATGGCCGTGGTTTAAAAACCGCTTCGCACCGTATTCGAGTAACGGTACAGCACGCATCAAGTTGTATTTGGTCAAAATCAAAACAACAAGCAAACAAAATTCGCGCGACATCACGATCTAAAATGCGCAAGTGAGATATTTGTGTGGCCATCTATAACGTTTTTTCTTCCTTCACGAGCGCGGTAATAACGGCAAACGCGTTCAGGAAATTTCATTGCCGATACAAACTGCAAAGAGGAACGATCGTTTTATTTACTTCTTTATGAGAATATACAAAAGGGACAATCAACAACTTTATCTTCGTACTTTACCTGGTGGCAAACGTTGCTGGTGACGCCAGGGGATGGCGGTCCGGCCATAGCCACCAAGACCGTGACATCACCCCTGGTCGGCGGCTGATGAAGACAGCGTATCGTACGTGCTAACACACGTTGTATGTTACAAATATGTATATATATATATATATATATATATATATATATATATATATATATACGTGTGTGTGTGTGTGTGTGTATGTACATGTGCAGAATGTGTTTATTTCTTCTGTTCATAGTGTTCCTGTCTACTTATACTCTCATTGTTCCATTTCTTTCTTTATTTTTCGGTAAAACTATCAACATAATATTGGTTGATAAAATCAAAATACGCTCCAGCATCCATAACAAAAAAAGTAAAACTTTGGAAGCGATTATTATATATAAAATAAAGAGCCGAGATCAAATAAAGTCTCATTAAAAATACAATATCTTGAAGTGCATACGATACAATCAATGTGCGTGCTTTTTATATTAAAAACCAGACCAATTCATATATATCAAATAAATGTAAACCAATAAGTAAATTGTTTAACTAAAATAAAATAATTCCTTTTTGTATGGCTTCGGTGACAATAGCCGCTACGCATGACGTCACGCAAAAACATTTCAAACCTGCAGCTTCCCAAAGAATACAAGTATGTAAACAAAAGAATTCTAATTATCACACAGGCACCACATCGGTTTCCTAGCATGGCCGCGAAAATAAAATATTCTTCTACAAAATATAAAGTTTCGGACAATTTATCCACATCTTTGAAGACAATACTCTTAACACCTTATTCGGAAATAGAAAAAAATTAAACAGACGGATCTTGCTTTTCCTTAAACTTTTTATAGTAGTCATCGACACACTAATCCTGTTTCACAGCTCAGTGTGGCAGCTCAGCATCCACTTGCTGCTGGCCGGAATCGAAACTCGACCGATTTGTTATCAGTCAGAGTCGCTACTCACTAAGCCATAGGCTCATAGACTCTGAGGAGTGAAACTTTAACGCGTTGTCTATAAGCATTGAATACACAACCCAATTCATTCCTGTAGAGTAATGCATATATCGCAGAAGGAGAAACTGTTTCTAAAATAGTCTTCTCTAGAGATCTCAATCGTAATGAGAGCATAATATATTAGTCATTATACATGCCTGGGGTGAAATGATTGTATATATATATATATATATATATATATATATATATATATATATATATATAGGCAAGAGAAAAAACAAGGTACTGGGAATGTTGAAGAAAAGATAAGAAACGGATGCCAATCAAAGACGATAGCAATTGATGTTACATTTAAACTTTTAATGTAGGTAACTCCACTCATTTTGCAGCCCATTAAAATCTTATGGATTTACGTGAAGGGTGGGGGTAACAGAGTTTAAAAAAATATTTTTCCCAAGATTTAAAAAAAAAATAATTTCAAAAATAATTTTATACATTTGTAAATGAGTACTGAAAGTTTTATTGAAATCAGACATTTATTTGATTTTTGCGAGAATTTCCAAATTAATGTGTTGTCACCGAAAAAAAAGTGGGTGATGCAATCATTACGTTTTCCATTGTAAATAGTTGTAACGCTTGTTTCATCGCTAATTCAAACCAAAACAAAATTTTCTGACAAAATTTCGAAAGTTTTAGAAGGGATTAAAAACTTTAAAAAATAATTAAAAAGTACTTAGATTTTTTTTTCTTAATAATAATATAAAAATTTTGATGGAAAAAGGTTGTTATATTAAGTTTAGGTTTTTTTTTTTAATTCATACTATCCTGTTTTATGCTGTTTTTAGTGGAGGTACCTATTTTAAAGAGTGTCTATATGTGTGTGTGTGTGTGTGTGTGTGTGTGTGTGTGTGTGTGTGTGTGTAATTATCTACAGAAAGAATTATTATTCATGCACTATATTATCCTGGTTTGACCTACAGAAAATTACAGCGAATGTTAACATTCCCTGGAGTCAGTAAAATATCATATAGATCGAATGAAATCAATTAGTAAAGAAAAATAAGATAGCAAGATTATTTCTTAAGTAATTTCTCTTTAGAATCTAGAATAAATTATCTATTGTTCCACTAAAACATGAGACATGATGCAGCTGCGCTTCCAAATGAAATTAGCTATATGCATAAAAAAATCGACTGTTTCTAAAACAAGACTAAAGAAAGGTTTATGAACATTTTCCAGTTAAGTAGACATTTCTAAATATAAGGTTAGCTAGAACTTCATTTTTTAAACTGAAATACATTTATTCCATCAATAATTATCGTTTCGGTCTAGTATCTTCTGTCATCTGATGGGAAGATTTATTATTTCCTGCACAAAGAATTCCCGGTCTTTGCTGGCAAAAAACAAAACAAAATAACAAAAAAAAAAACAAAAACAAAAACAAAAAAAAAATAACACGATTACGATTAGCTAGTGGTAAACTCTTCTAAGGTACGCTGAGCTTAATATATCCAGCTGGTTAACGTCAGTCAGTCAGTTAAGTGCCATACATGAAACACGCTTGGGCGATCATGTCTCGAAAGAGACATGACTGACTGGGCAGAAGATTATCCCACAGTAGGTTGCCATTGCTTTCTGCGGTAGACTGGTTGCCTGCCAAGGCTATAGAACCCAATCTGTCCGGTTATTTAACCCATAACTGGAGGGAAGAGACGGATTAATACCTTTCCCAAGGGTATTTGCGCTTAAGTGAAGGCAATGAATTCAACTGGAATTTGAACTCGGCTCCCCGATTTCTCGTTCCGATCCGTTATCTACTGCACCACAACGAATTAGTGGCATTGTTCTAATTGCCAAAAATTCTTCAGGTGAATTTCTACATTGGCTGTTGTTTCTAGTTTATCGCTGCCCTCTGTTAGCCTTTTATAGACCAGGAATGGGTAAGGTTATATTACCGCCTAGTGAGGCTCACTCCTAAAATCACTTTACGTAATTTTGTGGTGATACCGAGCAAGCGAGGGGTCGGATGTTTGCCCTCAGAAATCCAGAAAGCAAATGACCAAAACTGGTATTTGCGCATTTGGGCTCCACGCAGAGGTTCTGGTGATAAACCAAAAATAAATAAATATCAAATTCCTTTTACGGACCTGTAGCGAAACTCTGGATCCTGATTGGTCATCAAATCGCAAAATTCAAAATACGCCAGAGAAACGGGTTTTCCATAGCTAAAGAAAAATCGTTTCTGATCCACTCCACGTGCTGGATTGAATATTTAAGGATGGTCTTTAACCGGTCACAGCGCTCATTTCAGAGGAGGCGGTTTGCTGACACACAACAAAGATGTAACTCTCAACTTCAAGTGACCCGATTATTATCCCCCTCTTTCCCTCTTTTTCCTTGTCTATCTCAACAGTTACTGCTATGAACATTTTGTATGAAGTCTTAATTCCTCAACTTTATCATTGAATAGGAACTCTACTCATAATTTCTTACTAAGGTTTATAATTGAACATTAATTTCTACAACTCTTGTTATTCTTTCCCTTTAATAAATTTCTATTTTAAATTCAATTTTATTATTCCACTCTTCTGCACTAATTCAACACATTCCAACTGCCGACAACCAACCTTCTGATGAAAACCTTCTGATAATAGTTCTGATGAATATTATTCAACATAAAACTTGTAAGCTGCAGGGAGTTCAATTAAGTCTGACACAAGGCCGAACAAAAGAAACATTAACCAGCTCTTTACACTTCAATTCTTCTTGATTCAGTCATTCAACACAGATGAACATGCAAATAAGCGCCTGGTAATGTGAGTAGCATTAGGCACTTCGTGGGATTTATTTTTAGTTTTTAAATTAAAAATATTTAATATAAAATTATGACCATTTTCTGTTGTAGAATTTTATAGGAATAAAATTCAATCCAGTAGTTGGTCGTCTCAAGAGTACCTCCTTCACGCTGAATATCGACTAATAGAGCCATATTTATTGTTTAAAATGAACAATTGTTACACAAGCCCTGGAGGATGTGGGAAGAGGCAGGTCTGGTCGACACTAACCATCCTATATCTAGCTAACCAGAATCACTACCAATTTGATGCATTACAATTCTTTTCATTTACCACAGGAACTCATCATTCCAATCTACCACAATATCTCATGAATCAGAACCTAGAAAAGTCTGATGATATAAAAGCTAAAAATGTGCAAAGACAAATTGTCATGAAGGGGAAAGAGAATGAAACTGAAGAAAAAAAGTAAAATATAACAAAAAAAAAAAGAGAAAACTAAAATAAATTCACTTAAATATGTTAAACTGAAGGAATTGAAATTAGTTTATTTCCATTAATGAACTCCTGCAATCTCTTTGTGGGTTTCCACGTCAACATAAGTAAACAAAAAGGCTCAGCAAAAAACAATATATTTCAATACACAAAGCAAATAGTGACTAACGTGCAATAGAAAAAGGCGAAACGAAAAAAAGGTCAAAAGTAGGTGCTTTTTCTTTTATGTGCCCTGTCCTTTTAAGACGTAGGCGATCATAGCTTTCCATGTCTTCCTATCCCTGGTGGCTCTTAGTACGCCTTCTCCTGTTACACCATGCAACACTCGTTCCGTCATCCACCTAATCAGGTTCTTCAAATATGTTATCCGCTGTTTTCCTCTGTCTCTTTTCCCCTCTATCTGGCCTGTTAGTATCAGGTTCTCCAAGCCTTCCTTCCTCATTGCATGTCTTAGGAACTTTAGCTGCCTCATCTTGATGATCAGTATTAATTTCCTTTTCGTTTCCATAATTACCAAGACCTCATCATTCCTCACATGCTCGATCAATGATATTCGCAGCATCCTTCTGTAGAACCACATTATTGCTTTAAGTTTTTTCTTAATCTTCGATGATATTGTCCAGCATTCACTGCCATATTGAATAACTGATATCACATACCATTTCAGTACTCTCTTTTTTGTTTCTGGCGAAATTGTCCGGTTCCTTAAAACTTTATTCAACTTCCGGAACACTTCCTTCGCCATGCCAATTCGCCTTCGGATTTCTGTACGTTAAAAAAAACCAAATCACTAGAATAAAAAAGAAAGCCGACTGAAGAACCTCAATGACTAATAAAACCATATATTGATAGTAGTTTTTGTATAAATGTGCCAAAAAAGCAAAATAAGGCAGGTTTGGCCTTCACTTATGATTAATTTACCTAGCCTCTATCATTGACACAAAAGCTCGTATATTGTTCCTTTCACCAAAAGGACCCATCTACACATCACTGCTTTACAAAATTACCATAATGTCTCATTTTCTAGGTGCTTTTAACTAATCTCGTATTTGTGGAGAGTTTGGTTGATAAATCTAAAATAATTCCAATTCTTCTGACAAACGTATGTACAGCTAAAAACTAGTGCTAGTATAGAGGTGACGCCCGCAGTCTAATCATTTCCGAAATAGCAGTTAACTGAGCTAAAAAATAATAAGGGATTAAAAAATCAATTTTATGCACACGTCCGACGATCACTCACATTTCTGATCAAATTTAGAAAAGTCACCTTCGAAACAAAAAGCATCCGACAGTTACCAGAGAACTATCATCCCTGTCACCTAAATGAGAAAAAGAAATGATGTGGAAGTAAAAGGGGCAATGACCATCTATATTATAGCGAAGTTAGTTTCAGTAGTATTATGGTGTTTGTAGGATTGTATGAAGATAAACGAGTTCTTGTGGTTACAGAAGAAATTAAGAATGATTGGGTCGTGAAAGTGTTTAGCTAGCTATAGGATAGATACAAAAGACCACCCTCTACCCTTCCTCCTCTCTGGCGTTGTGCCGCATTACATGTACAAAAACATGAATAATTATTCTTACAATATTTTACCCTTCCTCTTTCCGTTAGTGACAGTGCTACCTATGGGTAGAATAGAGCAGCCGCTCTTAGTTTTGTGTGGTCAGTCAGTTAGTCAGTTAAGTGCCATACGTGAAACACGCTTGGGCGATCATGTCGTTTTCGAGACATGACTGACTGGGCAGAAGATTATCCTGCAGTAGGTTGCCATTGCTTTCTGCGGTAGACTGGTTGCTGACCAAGGCTATACTATAGAACCCATAACTGGAAGGAAGAGACGGATTAATACCTTTCCCAAGGGTATTTGCGCGTAAGTGAATACAATGGATTCAACTAGAATTCGAACTCAGCTCCCCGGTTTCTCGTTCTGAGCCGATATCCATTGTATCACAACGCACATAGACAGATTAAAAAGCATTGTTGATTTTAGTTTAAATGCTTTGCTAGTTTAAATGTTTTGGGTTCATCCCCTCACCTACTCATTTTCATATCAGTTTTAGATGTATTTGTTTAATTTTTTATTTAAATTTTATATAAAACAAATGTTTATATTATTAGTTTTCCCGTCTTCCCTTGTGAATATGTGTTATTATAATAGATGTAGGTTTGAAAGGTGATAGATAAGTTTTTGTAGTGAAGCAACAAATTGTAATGAGTGATTCAAACTTGAATCGTATTAGCTTTGATCTAGGTTATAAACTTTTGATCAGTTTCATCCAACTTCCCCTTCGGACTTGTGCCACAACTATTGTATTCTTATATGAATAAATATATTTTCTTTTCTGACGTAGGATACACGCAACACTCTGTAGACGGAGTCAGTCGGCTATTTTCTTCGCTACTGTTTCTAAAGCAAAGCATATTTAGTTTGATCTTCCTGAGTAAAATTGGCTTTAAATGAGCAAACCGCTACCTTCAAGGAAAGTTAAAAAAAAGAAACACTACACTTAATCATTGTTCATGTGTGTTGATACGGACGTTGGATTGAATATGTGAAAACAAACAAAAAGTAAAATTTAAATGTAATTTTCCTCGTGAAATGAGGCGTGCTATTCAGAAAGTGAGGATGTGCATAGTAGCACAATGTTTATCCGCCGGGAACGAGAAATCGGGGAAGCCAAGTTCGAATTACAGTTGAATTCCTTGCATCCACTTACGCACAAATACCCTATGGCAAAAGTATAAATCCGCCTCTTCCTTCCAGTTATGGGTTAAATAACAGGATAGATTGGGTTCTATAGTCTTGGCTGGTAACCAGTCTATTGCATAAAGCAATGGCAACCTACTGCGGGATAATTATCTGCCTAATCATACATGTTTCTTTGGAGACATGATCGCCGAAACGTATGGCACTTAACTGATTCAGAAAGCAAAACGGGCCTCAGTTTACTTACCGGTGTCATAGACCATCGGTCTTTCGTCCTCTGACAGCATTGTCTTAAAGATCGTTTCCGTCAAATTTCTGCAGTGGATCGAAGAGTGAAATCTGTTAGGTGTGGTAAGTCGTTCAATTAATGTGGGGTCGAAACACGCAGCCTGCCGACGGAACCCAGTTGATGCCGCTGGTTTTTAAAACTCGATTTTGAGATTTGGAAAATATCTGAAACCATCTTGGTCTTATAATAGGGTTTACTGCTGACTAACTTAATTCTGAAATGATTCCTTCGTCATGCCAATACGCCTTCGGATATATGTGGTTTAAGGAAGTAGGCGATCATGGCTTTCCACGTCTCCCTATAACTGGTGGCTCTTAGCACGCTTTCTTCTGTTACACCATGCAACCCTCGTTCTATCATCTACCTGATTAGGTCCTTCAGATATGTTATCCGCTGCTTTCCCCTGTCTCTTTCCCCCCTATCTGGCCTGTTAGTATAAGGTTTTCCAGGCCCTCTTTCCTCATTGCATGTCCCAGAAACTTCAGCTGTCTCTTCCTGATGCTCAGTATTAATTTCTTTTTCGTTTCTATCATTTCCAACACCTCATCATTGCTCACATGCTCGATCGATGATATTCACAGCATCCTTCTGTAGAACCACATTTCAGTTGTTTTAATTATTTTTTTAATCTTTGATGATATTGTCCAGCATTCACTGCCATATTGAAGGACGGACAGCACGTAGCAATCCAGTACTCTCTTCCTTGTTTTTAGCAAAATTGTCCTTAATCAACTTCTGGAATGCTTCCTTCGCCATGCCAATTCGCCTTCGGATCTCTGTGTCGCACTTTCCGTCTTCTGTTATAACACTTCCCAGGTATTTAAATTTTTGTACCTGCTTGATTCGAGTATCCCCGACCTGTATTTGGCATATTGGGTTGCTCTTTTTACTGATGACCATACATTCGGTTTTCTTGCAGTTTATTACTAGTCCTTTCTTGCTACTTTCTTCAGCTACCTTCTGTAGGAGGTCTTGTAGTTTCCTTTCTGTGTCTGCTATCAGCACTGTATCATCTGCGTATCTTAGGTTGTTTAAATTGTGGCCTCCGATTACGAATCCAGGCATAACTTCTAGGGTACTCAAAATATTCTCACTGTACAAGTTGAACAGATCCGGTGAAAAGACACATCCTTGTCTTACGCCCCTTTCTATCTTTGTATATCTACTCAATTTAATACCTGTCAGTGTGGGTTAGCAAGGGAATAGGAGCTGGTGAGAGAAATAAAGTTGTCGAAGGAAATAGAGTTGTTAAAAGAAAGAGGAATTGATAACAGAGAAACAGAGATGGCGAAAGAAAAGCAGGAATTGTTAGGAGAAATAGAGGTGGCAAAAGAAAAAAGAATTGATAAAGGAAAAAGTGTTGGTGCCAAAAATTGGAATTGATTAGGGAAATAGAGATACCAAAAGAAAGAGGAATTAAAAAGAAAAAATAGTGATTGTAAAAGAAAAAGGCATTGATAAAGAAAAAAGTGTTGGTGCCAAAAATTGGAATTGATTAGGGAAATAGAGATAGCAAAAGAAAGAGAAATTAAAAATAAAAATATTGATTGCATCAGAAAAAGGAATTGATAAAGGAAAAAGTGTTGGTGCCAAAAATTGGAATTGATTAGGGAAATAGACATAGCAAAAGAAAAGAGAAATTAAAAATAAAAATATTGATTGCAAAAGAAAAAGGAATTGATAAAGGAAAAAGTGTTGGTGCCAAAAATTGGAATTGATTAGAGAAATAGACATAGCAAAAGAAAAGAGAAATTAAAAATAAAAATATTGATTGCAAAAGAAAAAGGAATTGATAAAGAAAAAAGTTTTGGTGCCAAAAATTGGAATTGATTAGGGAAATAGAGATAGCAAAAGAAAGAGAAATTAAAAATAAAAATATTGATTGCATAAGAAAAATGAATTGATAAAGGAAAACGTTTTGGTGCCAAAAATTGGAATTGATTAGGGAAATAGAGATAGCAAAAGAAAGAGAAATTAAAAATAAAAATATTGATTGCATCAGAAAAAGGAATTGCTAAAGGAAAAAGTGTTGGTACCAAAAATTGGAATTGATTAGGGAAATAGAGATAGCAAAAGAAAGTGAAATTAAAAATAAAAATATTGATTGCAAAAGAAAAAGGAATTGATAAAGGAAAAAGTGTTGGTGCCAAAAATTGGAATTGATTAGGGAAATAGAGATAGCAAAAGAAAGTGAAATTAAAAATAAAAATATTGATTGCAAAAGAAAAAAAGAATTGATAAAGGAAAAAGTGTTGGCGCCAAAAATTGGAATTGATTAGGAGAATAGACATAGCAAAAGAAAGAGAAATTAAAAATAAAAATATTGATTGCAAAAGAAAAAAGGAATTGATAAAGGAAAAGTGTTGGTGCCAAAATTGGAATTGATTAGGGAAATAGAGATAGCAAAAGAAAGAGAAATTAAAAATAAAAATATTGATTGCAAAAAGAAAAAGGAATTGATAAAGGAAAGTGTTGGTGCCAAAAATTGGAATTGATTAGGGAAATAGAGATAGCAAAAGAAAGAGAAATTAAAAATAAAAAATATTGATTGCAAAAGAAAAGGAATTGATAAAGGAAAAAGTGTTGGTGCCAAAAAATTGGAATTGATTAGGGAAATAGACATAGCAAAAGAAAGAGAAATTAAAAATATTGATTGCAAAAGAAAAAGGAATTGATAAAGGAAAAAGTGTTGGTGCCAAAAATTGAATTGATTAGGGAAATAGACATAGCAAAGAAAGAGAAATTAAAAATAAAAATATTGATTGCAAAAGAAAAGGAATTGATAAAGGAAAAAGTGTTAAAGCAAAATTGGAATTGATTAGGGAAATAGACATAGCAAAAGAAAGAGAAATTAAAATAAAAATATTGATTGCAAAAGAAAAAAGGAATTGATAAAGGAAAAGTGTTGGTGCCAAAAATTGGAATTGATTAGGGAAATAGACATAGCAAAAGAAAGAGAAATTAAAATAAAATATTGATTGCAAAAGAAAAAGGAATTGATAAAGGAAAAAGTGTTGGTGCCAAAAATTGGAATTGATTAGGGAAATAGACATAGCAAAAGAAAGAGAAATTAAAATAAAATATTGGATTGCAAAAGAAAAAGGAATTGATAAAGGAAAAGTGTGTTGGTGCCAAAAATTGGAATTGATTAGGAAATAGACATAGCAAAAGAAAGAGAAATTAAAAATAAAATATTGATTGCAAAAGAAATTGATAAAGGAAAAAGTGTTGGTGCCAAAAATTGGAATTGATTAGGAAATAGACATAGCAAAAGAAAGAGAAATTAAAAATAAAAATATTGATTGCAAAAGAAAAGGAATTGATAAAGGAAAAGTGTTGGTGCCAAAATTGGAATTGATTAGGGAAATAGACATAGCAAAAGAAAGAGAAATTAAAAATAAAAATATTGATTGCAAAAGAAAAAGGAATTGATAAAGAAAAAAGTGTTGGTGCCAAAATTGGAATTGATTAGGGAAATAGACATAGCAAAAGAAAGAGAAATTAAAAATAAAAATATTGATTGCAAAAGAAAAAGAATGATAAAGGAAAAAGTGTTGGTGCCAAAAATTGGAATTGATTAGGGAAATAGACATAGCAAAAGAAAGAGAAATTAAAAATAAAAATATTGATTGCAAAAGAAAAGGAATTGATAAAGGAAAAAGTGTTGGTGCCAAAAATTGGAATTGATTAGGGAAATAGACATAGCAAAAGAAAGAGAAATTAAAAATAAAAATATTGATTGCAAAAGAAAAAGGAATTGATAAAGAAAAAAGTGTTGGTGCCAAAAAATTGGAATTGATTAGGGAAATAGACATAGCAAAAAGAAAGAGAAATTAAAATAAAAATATTGATTGCAAAAGAAAAAGGAATTGATAAAGGAAAAGTGTTGGTGCCAAAAATTGGAATTGATTAGGGAAATAGACATAGCAAAAAGAAAGAGAAATTAAAATAAAATATTGATTGCAAAAGAAAATAGAATTGATAAAGGAAAAGTGTTGGTGCCAAAAATTGGAATTGATTAGGGAAATAGAGATAGCAAAAGAAAGAGAAATTAAAATAAAAATATTGATTGCAAAAGAAAAAGGAATTGATAAAGGAAAAGTTTTGGTGCCAAAAATTGGAATTGATTAGGGAAATAGACATAGCAAAAGAAAGAGAAATTAAAAATAAAAAATATTGATTGCAAAAGAAAAAGGAATTGATAAAGGAAAAAAGTGTTGGTGCCAAAAATTGGAATTGATTAGGGAAATAGACATAGCAAAAGAAAGAGAAATTAAAAATAAAAATATTGATTGCAAAAGAAAATAGAATTGATAAAGGAAAAAGTGTTGGTGCCAAAATTGGAATTGATTAGGGAAATAGAGATAGCAAAAGAAAGAGAAATTAAAAATAAAAATATTGATTGCAAAAGAAAAAGGAATTGATAAAGGAAAAAGTTTTGGTGCCTAAATTGGAATTGATTAGGGAAATAGACATAGCAAAAAAGAAAAAGGAATTGATAAGAGAAAGAGAGTTGGCGAAAGAAATAGGAGTTGATATGAGAAAATATTGAACTCAACACAAATGTCTACATCAAGTGTTTTGAGGAGAAACTGCTGACTTGAGTCAAGAGATTGTTGGTTGAAAGACCCTATGTTTGATAACAGGACTCTGTACAACCCCACAAAAGCATGAGAACATAGTCATTGCTGTCAAACAATTTTATGCCAGCACATCATCCCATACATTAGGTCATATAACTCCCTTGACTGCAACACCGTAGATTATTATGTGTGAAGTACAGTTGAGGGAGAGACAAAGACAAACAAATATTCTTGTAGCAACAAGTATGAACGGTAAGCAAGGATTATAGAAATATTTACCAACTTACACCACGTTATCGACCAGAAGTGATACAGGAAATATCGTAAGCATCTGAAGGCCGTAGCTGAAGCCAATGGTAATATTAGTAAATAAGTATACTCTTAAGTATATCAGGATATTTTTGTATGATTTTGATAATTATATCTATTAAAAAGGGACGTCCACATTCATTTTAATTTGTTGTAATTTAGACGACAATTTATCAGTCATTTCCTATATAATTGCCCTTTTTTTATTTTCACTAAAACTTTGCAATTATCCATGCTATTTTTATCCTGATTCCGTAGATTCAATTTCTGTTGATTCAAGTCGCTTTATTCACCTGCGATGATATTATCCAGCATTCACTCTTAAGAATTCATTACTCTTTTCCTGATTTCTAACAAAATATTCTCAATTTCTTTCCTTCAAGAAACATTATGGTAACATATCCAAATACTCTAACAGTAATAGAATCTATATTCTACAAAAAGTTTTATAATATAAATGTAAGTACCTCTTAATATTATACTACTATTTTTATTAAAACATTTATTTTGGTAATTAATATTTTGCATCTTTTTTGTTGTAAAGTTAGTTCAAATAGTATTTATTGTTCTTCTTTTCTTCCTTCCTTTCGTTCTTTCTTTCTTTCTTTTTTCTTTCTTTGTTTCTTTCTTTCTTAAAGTCCTTTGTTTGTTTGTTTGTTTGTTTCTTTCTTAAAGTCTTTTCTTGAAATTTCTATAAATCTTACTAGAAAGATTTATTCGTTAAATTTCCGTTGTGAAATATATCAACCGTTTTCTTTCTTTTATTTATAAAAATATAAGATGACAATATTTATTTTGATTGCCCATTTTCGTGAACTGGCTTTAATTTTTCATACAGCGATAAAACCTCTTACGTTTCCGTTTTGTGAACAATTTCCGTCGAGTAACACTAATAAATAAATAAGACCAACTTTCTTTTTTTGTCGAAGATTGTAGGAACCATTAAAGACTCTATGACCGCAGAACTGCAGATGTACCTACACTTTTTGAAGCTCTTTCAATTTAGAATAAAAATTTGCTTTTATAATCTATTTAATCGATTTTGAAAGAAGAGTTCAGAAGGATAGAAAAAGAAAAGAAAAATTTAATTCTATTAAAACATCGTTTTAATCAACATGAACATTTTGTACTTGTAAAATCAACATGAATATTTTTTACTTGTAAAATCAACATGACATTTTGTACTTGTAAAATGAACATGACATTTTTTACTTGTAAAATCAACATGAACATTTTGTACTTGTAAAATCAACATGACATTTTGTACTTGTAAAATCAACATGAACATTTTGTACTTGTAAAATCAACATGACATTTTTTACTTGTAAAATCAACATGAACATTTTGTACTTGTAAAATCAACATGACATTTTGTACTTGTAAAATCAACATGAACATTTTGTACTTGTAAACTCAACATGAACATTTTGTACTTGTAAAATCAACATGACATTTTGTACTTGCAAAATCAACATGAACATTTTGTATTGTAAAATCAACATGACATTTTGTACTTGTAAAATCAACATGAACATTTTGTACTTGTAAAATCAACATGAACATTTTGTACTTGTAAAATCAACATGAACATTTTGTACTTGTAAAATCAACATGACATTTTGTACTTGCAAAATCAACATGAACATTTTGTACTTGCAAAATCAACATGAACATTTTGTACTTGTAAAATCAACATGACATTTTGTACTTGTAAAATCAACATGAACATTTTGTACTTGTAAAATCAACATGAAAATTTTGTACTTGTAAAATCAACATGACATTTTTTACTTGTAAAATCAACATGACATTTTGTACTTGTTTCCCTTTGTAAAATCTTCATGTTTAAACTGTCAGAACCAAGTTGACACAAATATTTACTCCTGTTTTAATAGAAGATCTGATCAGGTCTGTAAATTCAAATGAGGATCTGATCTCCAAAATGACCTACAATCTGATGTTAACTGGGGGTGAAGTATAGTTTCATTTTAACGTTCTCAAAACAAAACTGCTCTATATTAATTGTTTTATTAATCATTTTTCTCTTTCGTTAGCATGGCTGATGCTAACCTTCTGGAGTGTGAATCATTGCTCCTTCTAAGACTGACGTTTCCTGCTTACATGAAGTGGGATGATTTTATTGAATTATTTGCTATGTGTGCCGAAATCTATCTTGCATATTTAGAAATCTTCTAGTTGCTCTTGCTTTGAATATTACTTCTTCTGCTATATATTCAGAAATTCCTGAAAAAAATCTAAAGAATCTACAATGCTGTTCGTCTTGACCTGGCATCACGTTTTTTCAGCCGCCATAAGGTAGCTTTTTTGTGTCTTTTTTATAAATATTGCTCTGATGAACATTCACGAGTGTCACATAGTCAGTCACTCAGTTAAGTGCCATACGTGATACATGCTTGGGCGATCATGTCTCGAATGAGACATGATTGACTGGGCAGAAGATTATCCTGCAGTAGGTTGCCATTGCTTTCTGCGGTAGACTGGTTGCCGACCAACCCAATCTGTCCTGCTATTTAACCCATAACTGGAGGGAAGAGACGGATTAATACTTTTCCCAAGGGTATTTACGCGTAAGTGAAAGCAATGAATTCAGCTGGACTTCGAACTCGGCTACCTGATTTCTCGTTCCGAGCCGATATGTACTGCGCCACAACGAAACGTATCAATGACTTACACTTTTACGAATGAAATAGCCAGATGTAACCATACGTTATATGCGAAAGTTTAATTCTATCATACTATCGTCTACGAAATTCTTTTGTCTTCTTAATTCTTGTTTTTTTATCGTTCTCTCTCCTTAGTAGTGTTTTACGCATATTTTGTGACACTCAGTAACTATAACAAATATCGTGATAATAAACTAACTGATTGGCTGATTTGTGGAAGTAATCGTATACTATTATATATACCAACATATGTATAAATGAATATACAATTATAAATGTAAATATGAAAGTATATTGATTTATATAAGAAAGTATAGTTTTCGTATTGTCTGCCTTCTTCTACCGAGCACCCATAGCTCAGAGGTCGAATCACCGATTGATGACAATTCGGTTGGGTTTCAATCCTGGTGAAAAGCAACCGGATGTCTAACCGTACTGATGAGCTTTGATACAGCGAAACAGATCTGTCTGCGGATGACTATATATATATATATATATATATATATATATATATATATATATATATATGTATATAAATGGTTAAATAAAATAAATGCAAGAGGAAAACTGTATTTTCAATCGCCTACGCGTTTCGTCCTGTGATGGACTTTACCAAGGTAAAGGACGAAATGAGCTTTATTCTAAATTACGTATCTATAAACAAACAGTGTTGGCAACCACAAAGACGCTCATAAATCATTTCAAAAGATTAACAGAATATTTTAGTTTCTAGAATCCCTTCATGTTTAATGCGAAGTTACTAGATATTAAAATGAAGGGAATTCAACCGTTTTCTTTGAAACTTTCTATTATGTATGTTAGTCTGTTTTAGAGTTCCTTCATATGTAGGGCAATGTCACGAGATGTTAAACATGAAAAAAGTGCGAGAAGCCGTGAACGTTTTGTTTAAAGTGTATATTTAGTGTTGTTATTGATATTAATATTACTTGCTATTTGTATGATTTACTAAGTGTCCATTATGGTATTTCTGTCGCTACACTTGTTTCGAGTCTAAAGTTGACGCTTATCAGGCGAAGAAACTTTACATATCGAGATTTGTTTGTTTTTCTGATGGCCAAATTATCGTGTATATATAAATAAGTGGTGAGCAGGACAGAAAGTTCATATGCGTGCGTATTTGATTTTTTTTTCCACACTCGCATATTAAATCTCTTCCGTCTTACGAAATTTGATTTCGTTTTTATACTTCAAAATTGTTTTCAGCGATTTTGATTCAATTCTACTCGGTAGGTTATCTAGTTCTTTTTGCTGTTTTTAGAATACCATTTTTGCAGTCAGTCAGTTAAATGTCATACGCGACTGAATGAGCAGAAGATTATCCCGCATGTTGCCATTACTTTCTGCGATAGACTGGTTACTAGCCAAGGACACAGAACCAAATCTGTACTGTTATTTAACCCATAACTGAAAGGAAGAGACGGATTAATACCTGCTGTACCCTGTAAATTGATTCGAAAAATCTTTGGCGTACATTGAAGGTTCAGGTCATAATCGGCAAGTTACTAATTTTAGTTGAGTTGAATTTTAGTTGAGTTCGTTAGAATGTACACACACACACACACACTCACACACACACACACACACGCACACACACTCACGCACTTATCCATATATATATATATATATATATATTCTGGAAAATGAAAGAAGAAGGGCTAGATCCTGAAATTAGCTGGAAACTGATAGGTTCAGCCCGTATTCCGAGGAATTTTCGTGATAGGTGCTGTCTATGTTTACTGGAAAAAATTTCAATATTAAAATACCCCCACCAACACCGGCTACTGAATCTTAGGAGGGAATTCATCAGTAAGTGCCGCCACAAGGCAAATTTTTCGAATACTTAAATTTAGAATTTAAATCCCCGTTAACTAGATGTTAGAATATAAATTAAAAGGGTTCAATTTAAGTTTTAATCTTAATTTTACCCTAACGTTAACCTTAAAAAGTATTTTAACCCCCTACCTTCCTATCCCAAGCTTCTTTAATTGCCTATCTTTGCAAAATATGGATTCTTTTACTAAATCCCTTTTTTCCTTGGTTAACACATATATGTATATATGTATATATATATTTTTTTTTCTCTAATATTTTTTTCTCTAATATTTTTTCTCTAATAATTTTTAAACTGATAACTTCCTGTAATTGGCATTTAACTCGCTTCTACCTAAAAGCTTTAATCAAATAACCTTAAAAAAAATTTTTAAATCTTACATTGAAAACCATTCATTCTCGCCTAAAGACACCTCTTCAAACAGCCCAAAATCTTAACTTTAAAAAGTAATTTAACTCATTTAGTTGTCTATCTTTATAAAAAATGAACTCCTATTCCTCCCCTTCCTAAATATACCATTTCAACACCCTGTAACCCCGCGACTACCACCTCTGTCCTTATCCACTTTGTGACGGTTGTTAACCAAAAACTCCTCTACACTCTAACTCAGGGCCTTCGCCATTTTGAAAAACAATGTCGCTGACTTGACGTAGAGTCTCTATTAGAGATCCTATGTCGAAATGTACATTCGACACCTTTGAACTTTGAAAATTTTCTCTAATTTATATTGGCTCTGTATTCTTAATACATTGAGCTCTCTGCCTGCATCACTTTTTAATGTTAAAAATTTTTAATATTGATTAGGATCAGGTTCTTGGAATTTACCTTCCTACTCTTCCATTTCGGATTAAAGAAAAACAATATATATATATATATATATATATATATATATATATATATATATAATACTTAGTTTTTGATCATAATAGGGTTAGGCCAGTGCACATTTGTATTAAAAAGTGATCAATAAAATTAAATTATAGAACTTTTGAATATTTTCCATTTTTAAACGAGTTATTACGCGACCTAGGTTTCTACCATGAGTGGTGTCTTCAGGCAATTTTTAACAACTGATTTTACCGTTTACCGTTTTTCTTTTTAAGAACGCTCATGTGACGGCGTTTTTTAACGCTCACGTGGCAGGGAATTTTTGAACGCGCAATATTTAAATCAAAACGAATTATGGCGTTTTTATCCATGGTTGTATGATCCTAATAGGTATTTCTTAGTATGGATACACTTCGTCATAATTTCAGTTCTTTCATTCAACAGTACGTTTTTGTTTGGAAATAGCATAATTTCTAACTTTTCTTCTTGGCACAGTCTACATATTTTGCCACAGTTGTAAGTGTTTTCTGTTTTTACAATGCTCCACGCTATGTCTGGGTCTTTTCCATATTTTGATTTTAATTTCCACACGTGGCTAGAGAGTTTTGTACAGTTATATATATATATATATATATATATTCTAAAGTATGAGCATGGTAGGCTCTTGATAGAGGTAGTACCTTTCATGTTCGACAAACTGTATCTACCTGGTAGGGTTGACGGCATCACTAGTCCTCACCCATTTTCTTAAATCTCTCACATGTTGGCTCCAAGTGCAATGCCCCGGGTAACCGCTTTTGTGTTTCTTAATTTTCGATTTTCCAAATAAAAAAAATCTTTTCATAATGGTGCCGAGTTTTTGTTAAGAATAATCAGAGCTTTTAATTTCAACTAAAAACAAGTCTTTTCACGGCTCTTTACCGAAGCTTTACGGAAACGGCCGAATGGCATCGAACGGTTGCTACGACGGTGGCTGATGATGACGGCGGTCGTTTGGTCTCTGTCGCTTGACAGCGCTGAAAAAAACTGATTTTTCTCACTGAGGTCTTGATTTTAATAGTTGTCCCTAATTCTCTTGGGGGATGCCGTGAAACCCGTGATATCTTTATTCAAATCAGACCCTTGACCAATGAGATTATTTTCCAACTACACAATTTAAGGTGGAGTTATAGCATGTCCTTGGTTCAACCAATGAGGCAACACACCTCATATGACATAATTTCTTTTTGTTGTCTTCACATTTACATCATCCTAGGTTTTCAAAATTATACAACCTATCCTGCCCCTGAAATCAACTACCTGCGACATCATATCATACCGCAGAAAGCAGATAGAAAGGTAGGTTAAACACTACCAGGAGCTCTACTCAAGAAAGGACGTGATCACCGAAAGCACCATCAGCCTGCCTTTCAAGTAAAAGCTAGATGTACCGCCCTTCGTAGTAGAACTAAGCAAGGCCATCGACACCCTAGCCTGCGGAAAAAGCGCCAGGAAAAGATGACATCCCACCTGTAATCATCAAGGTGAGAAAGAAGTCTGCTCTCTTTCTCTACCTGCACCAGCACCTGCAGCAGTACCGAGAAGAGGAAACAGTGCCCCAAGTGAGGAACGACCCTACCATCATCACTCTATACAGAAGAAGCGTGACCACAGCGACTGCAACAGCTACCGTGGAATTACCGGACTTTGCTCGTGTTGTTTTCAATTGGCTGCACTTGCTTGCATAGCGCGTAAACCCCAAGACACACTGTTGGTCTAGAGCTGGAAGATCAACCATCAACATGATCTCTTACGTGAGCTCCAGGAGAAATGCCCTAAACAAAGACGACCACTGTATATTGCATTTATTGACATGACCAAGGCCTTTGACCTGGTCAGCAGGAAAGAACTTTTCACTCTGCTGCAGATGATTGGATGTTCCCCTAAACTACTGAAGATAATCACGTCTTTTCATGAAGACATGCAGGACACCTTACGGTATGACATCTCCTCATCGGACTATTTCCGAATCAAGAGAGGGATGAAACAGGGGTGCGTTCTCACTCCGAAACTCTTCAACATTTTCTTCTATTTGCTGTTTTTATGAGTCTTCAGCTAGTCAAAGGATAGAGTGTACCTTCACACCAGAAGCGACGGCAGCCTATTCAACCTTGCCCGCCTGCGAGCTAAGACTAAAGTGCTGAATGTACTTATATTCGATATGCTCTTATTTGATGATGCAGCACTGACGGCACACTCTGCAACCTCTCCCTGGAGGAAGGCAGCAAGAGCCATGGCCAACTTGCAAAGAGGGTCTGGGACAACAAGGCACTGACCACGAATACCAAGACGATGGTGTACCGGGACTGTGTGCTCAGCACACTGCTCTACGGCAGCGAATCATGAACCCTATACTTCCGTCAAGAGCACCGGCTCATCACCTTCCAACTGCACAATCTCACGACAATTCTTGAATCATCTGGCTGAACCGAGTCGCAAATAAGAGCGTCCTTGATCTGGTGGATATCCCAAGTATGTTCCCTAAGCGCACACAGCGTCGACTCTGTTGGTTGGGTCACTCAAGGCAAATGGAGGATAGGAGGATCTATTCGGAGAGCTCACCACCAGCTCTAGATCTGCAGGAAGACCTGTCCAACGCTACAAGGATATCTGCAAGCAAAACAAGAGTTCAGGTGGCATCAACCCAGCAGGCTGGGAGTTGTTGGATGAAGACCGCAGCAGATGGAGAAGTGGTTTCAGGGCATATTCCAAAAGAAGTGAGGGGAGGAAAGATCAGCAATGGAAGTAGAGGGGAAAAGGCAGACTGCAAAGGGCTGGATCAGTGTTCTCAGAACCAGGCGTCACCTACACCTTAGGCAACTGCAATGGAGCTTACCGATCAAGGATAGACATGTACAGTCACAATAGACGCTGCAACTCAGAAACATATTGATCTGTGGCGCAGAACTCCATTGTCACCCGAGACAGACGGATGCCAACAATTCTAAGACAAACATTGTACAATAATTTCATTTCGTTGATCTAATAGATTCTTATTTTTAAGAAACTTTATAATGTATAGCATTTCATATAACCAATTATTGCTTTCTATTTTCAAATGTAGATCATTTTCACCAAAGTTACTGAATATTTCCTGATGAGATAAATAATTAAAATCTCGAAACAGAAATTTATGTGTCGCAATATCAAATATTTTAAAATAAAACAGTTGCAAAGGCGAATTGGCATGGTGAAGGACGCGTTCCAGAAACTGAGTAAATTGCTAAAACACAGGAGAATTTCACTAGAAACAGAGAACAGAGTGTTAGATTGCTCTGTGATATCAGTTCTTCAATATGGCAGTGAATGCTGGACAATACCATCGAAGAGGAAGAAAAAACTTGGGGCAGCGGAAATGTGTTTCTACAGAAAAATGCTGCGGATATCATGAACCGGGCATTTGAGCAATGATGATATGTTGGATAGAATAGCGACAAAAAGGAAATTGATGGTGAGCATCAGAGAGAGAGAGACAACAGAAGTTCCTGGGACATACAATGAGGAAGGAGGGTTTGGAGAATCTGATACTGACATGTTAGATAGAAGGAAAAAGAGACAGACGAAGGCAGAAGATAACATATTTGAAGGGCCTGATCAGGTGGATGACGGGACGGGGGTTGCGAGGTGTAACAGGAGAAAGATACTAAGAGCCACCAGGGATAGGAAGACGTGGAAAGCCATGATCGCCTACGTCCTGAAGGGACAGGGCACATAGAAGAATAATATATATATATATTTAAATTCAAATAACTGTTTTATTTAAAATTATTTTTATGCAAAATAATTTTAAATAAAACAGTAATTTGAATTTAAATATATATATTATTCATCTGCAGACAGATCTATTTCGCTGTATCACAGCTAATTAATACATCTACACATCCGATTGCTTTTACTCCAGGATTGAAACACGACCAAATTGGCGTCAGTCGGCGGGTCTACGTCTGAGCTATGGGTTGCTCTGTAGAAGGAGGCAGACTCTTTAGCGTATCATGTATCATACGCCAGTAGCCAGAGTGCTCTAATTCAGTACTGAATGAGCGATGCGTAAATGCTAGAGTAGCTGCTGTTTTTTCAAAGTCTACCATTCTTCCAGAGAGCTCAATCAGGGTGTGACAGCGGAAATAGTCATCCGCAGACAGATCTGTTTCGCTGTATCACAGCTCACCAGTACGGTTGCTCTTAGGGAGTAACGACTCCGACTGACACCATATCGGTCGAGTTTCGATCCCGGCCAAAAGCAAATGGCTGTGTTTAGACACACTGATGAGCTGTGATACGACGAAACAGGCTTGTATGTGGATGACTAATACATACATATATATATATATCAGCATGCCTTGTGGGCATAGAAGAATCCAAATGAGTATCCTTTACATATAATGGTAGAATAACTCTCTAAGAGAGCTCTAAACATATATGCATATAAATACATATAGAGCAAATATAAGAAAAATTAAGACAGACGCGTTATTTCATGCTGAATCGGAAGTATAGGCTTATTTCAGAATCATGTAGAATCCTTCGTTAAATAAAGACGGAAGCTGCTGATGGCTCGCCTGAAATAAGCCTCTATTTCCGATTCACCATGAAATAACGCGTCTGTCTTAATTCTTCTTATATATATATATATATATATATATATATATATATATATATAACATAGTGATGAACCACGTATATTGTCTTAATATGTATAGGAAAGAAAAGAATATTAATAAAAAGTTTTGAATTTAAAAATGTACTTTTTTTGGACAGTATTTGTTTATTTTTATTATTGTAAATTTCAAACCGCCCTCGGTCCTTCATCAGAAACGAGGGATTTTTAAATTTGAATTAGAAACGTATTTCATGATAGCGTCCGAATATTTTTTTGTTTACATCACGTGGTGTGTTTGTTCACAACATGCGGCACGTCCGTAGAGAAAGTCTGTTTTAGATAAAAATTTCTTGGAATATCTGAAAAAAAATTTTTACCTATTGAAATATTTGTAAAGATTCAACACACCTAAGTCCCTATTTAACCCTAGCTTGTGTGTATTAAATTTTAAAATCCAGTATATTCCTTTCTTTCTGCGTGTGTATGTAGAACTAAAATTGGAGTCTATTAGTAAACATTTGCAATTTTCTAAAGTATGATCAGGTTGATTAAAATGGGCTGCAATTGGGGAGTATACATTTTTTTGTCGTATATTTAGTTTGTGATTATTGAAGCGAAATCTAAAGCTATTACCGGATTCGCCGATATATCCACTGTTGGGGAAAATTGAGCAGAAGAGAAACGGACGTGCCGCATGTTGTGAACAAACACACCACGTGATGTAAACAAAAAATATTCGGACGCTATCGTGAAATACGTTTCTAATTCAAATTTAAAAATCACTCGTTTCTGATGAAGGACCGAGGGCGGTTTGAAATATAAAATACAATAATAAAAATAAACAAAGATTGTCCCAAAAAAGTACATTTTTAAATTCAAAACTTTTTATTAATATTCTTTTCTTTCCTATATATATATATATATATATAGGAAAGAATATTAAGACAGTATACGTGGATGATCATCACTATATATATATATATATATATATATATATATATATATATATGAAACTTAGTTTACTGTTGTATTTAAAATTATTTTACATTGCGACACGGAACTTTGTGTTTCGAGATTTAAAATTATTTATATGGTCATCAGGCAATATTTCAAGCCGAAGTCATTCAGTTTGTTTTCGCATAACCTATAAATACATCTTTTCTTTTTCATCTAATGGCGACTTCAACGGGTGACTTTGGTTAGTTTCTAGTCGGGAAAGGCAACTTTTTACTGCCAGAGTAGTTAGCTTTGATGATGCTAACTCCAAGTCCGGAGGCCAAAGCTGTACTACCAAGTGAAGCTATAGCGCTATTCTCTACAGGAGTTAATGTAACATATTTATCTTTAAGGTGTGTTACTCAATTTAGGGATCGGCATAATCTTTCGTTAAAAATATTGAGGGAGAAGTTGAAATGTTGCATTATTATCGTTAATGGCCAGGGTTAGATAAAAATTTGGCGAGGAGAAGTGTCATCCCTTCTACATTCAAGAGATAGTTTAACAAGAAATGATGTATGTCATGGTGATCTTTTCTTTTATCGAGTTAAGTGAATTTGGTGCATTAAGGCTTATCGAGAAATATTAGATTAAGCTTTGCTGTCATCCGGTAAAAGTTGTCCAAATGTGTCGTGGGTTTTCCATCTGATAACAGTCTAAAACAAAAATTTACATTCATGAAATAACATTACGTTCTGTATAGGTAGATCGTATCATTGGGTCACAATCACAACTTGACATTCAACAAAACAGGTGAGCTAGTTGCATATTCTTTAAGATTATATTACAAAGTTATGGAAAATCTTGTTTAAACAGAAATAGATTTGGGGCTTTATAAACCCTTTATTCATCTTCTGATAGGGGGTGGATGTGCGGATGGTGCAATGGATAGCTACTTGGCATGATAAATTGAAGAGCCGAATACATATACCAGTCTAGAAACCATATATTCACTTACGCATGAATAACATTGAAGTAGGCATGAATCCATCTCCCCTAAAAAATATGTGTTGAATACTTGTATTTTGAAAAATCATTGTTATTCTGAAAAAGTTTTAATGAATGCAACATTTAACCGCAAAACATATTCGTACCATCTCAAATATGCTTTTTATTTTCTTAATCATTTCACACAAAGTAAAGCGAGTACACAGGGTTTTCAAACAGTCAGTTAAGCGCTATACATGATACACGCTTTGGGCGATCATGTCTCGAAAAAGGCATGACTGACTAGGCAGAAGATTATACCGCAGTAGGTTGCCATTGCTTTCTGAGGTAGGCTGGTTGCCAACCATGGCTAGAGAACCCAATCTGTTTTGACTCATAACTAGAAAGGGAAGAGATTTATTATGTGATTAAGTAATAATTATTGGGGGATCAGTTTATAACTTCATGACAAAAGAAAACCGGTCACCCACTTTATGCCCAGTGGAAGCCTTAATCATGTTTTCAACTATTATTTTCAGTCAGTCAAGTGCCATACGTGATACACACTTGAGCGATCATGTCTCGAAAGAGACATGACTGGCTAAGCAGAAGATTATTCCGCAGTAGGTTGCCATTGCTTTCTGAGGTAGCCAACCAAGGCTATAGAACCCAATCTGTCCTATTATTTAACCCATAACTGGAGGGGAAAGAGATGTATTATATTATTAAGTAGTAATTATTGGGGAATCATAAAGAACAGTATTGTGGTGAAAAGTAGATGCAATAAAATAATTAGAAAAGAAGCTGTTTATTCGCTATATTACTTCAATACTGTGCGTTATGGTACAGTGGATATCGGCTGGGAACGAGAAACCGGGGAGCCGAGTTCGAATTCCCGTTGAATCTGTTGTATTCACTTACGCGCAAATACCCTTGGGAAAGGTATTAATCCGTCTCTTCCTTCCAGTTATGGGTTAAATAGCAGGACAGATTGGGTTCTATTGCCTTGGTCGGCAACCAGTCTACCGCAGAAAGCAATGGCAACCTACTGCGGGAATAATCGTCTGCCCAGTCAGTCATGTCTCTTTCGAGACATGATCACCCAAGCGTATGGCACTTAACTAACTGACTTCAATACTGCAAACTGTAGATGCAGCACAAGTAAAGCTTTTAATTACTTTTCATTATATTAATTTATTCTAATTATCAGTTCTCGTAGGATCACGGAAGTTAAGCAACGTCGAACCTGGCCAGTACCTAGATTGGTGATCAATTGCGAATACAAGGACTCAAAATACAAGAGAGTAAATAGATAACAACTCGGAATCAAAGACAGCTGAGTTCTAATTCCAGTCGGGTTCGTTATATTCACTTGCGTGCAAATACTCTTGTGAAATGTAGGTATCTAGCTCTACTCCCATGAACTATGAATTGATTAGTAGGGTAGGACTTGTATCAGTAAATCACTAATATCTAAAAAACAAAAATAACTGAAGAATGGCTGAATTGTTCAAAAGGATGAAGGCTTTTATGGTCACTGTGATAGTCGTTTCTCAGTTAGCAGCTGATGCAAATCATCCACTAAAGATTCTTCTGTTGACAAAATCAAAGAAATGTTGCTGCCTTTCTTTCATAAACGAAACCTTAAGAGAAGACAAATTCTAAATAATCGAATATTAAGATCCAAATCCGTGCTAATGTCATAAGAGCCATAATTGCTCTTATTTTCCCTCCTCTGATACTGATATCGTTCCCCTGATATTGATCTACATTGCTGGAAAGAGATAATGACTCAATTAAATTCTCTCATAAGTGTTAGTAATGGACGTGATCTCATTACTAAATATACATTGTATATACGGATTAATTTGAACCGGAATCTATGCATATATTGTGGAACTACGAAATCTAAATTCCAGATTTCAAAACAATAAAGTTGCTAATGAATGATCGTCCCTTATGTTGGGCTCAACTGTTTTTCTTTTCTGAAAGAAAACCTTATGATTTTTTCTGATACCAAGTTAATTTTGCGTTAGAATTTATTTTTTCCTTCTTTAAATTTAAGTAATTTTCATGTATTTTTCCCTATTTCTTTCCTTTGCAGCTGGCTTTCAGCCACTTTTTCCTTCATTAAATTTAAGTAATTTTCATGTATTTTTTCACTATTTCTTTCTTTTGCAGCTGGCTTTCAGCCACTTTTTCCTTCTCTAAATTTAAGTAATTTTCATGTATTTTATCGCTATTTCTTTCCTTTGAAGGTCGCTTTCAGACACTTTTTCCTTCTTTAATTTTAAGTAATTTCCATGTATTTCTCTTTCTATTTCTTTCCTTTGCAGCTGGCTTTCAGACACTTTTTCCTTCATTAAATTTAAGTAATTTTCATGTATTTTTTCACTATTTCTTTCCACTGCAGCTGGCTTTCAGCCACTTTTTCCTTCTTTAAATTTAAGTAATTTTCATGTATTTTTCTCGCTATTTCTTTCCTTTGCAGCTAGCTTTCAGCCACTTTTTCCTTCTTTAATTTTAAGTAATTTTCATGTATATCTGTTCCTATTTCCTTCCTTTGCAGCTCGCTTTCAGACACTTTTTCCTTCTCTAAATTTAAGTAATTTTCATGTATTTTTCTCCCTATTTTTATTTGTTGCTCTATTTCAGCCACTTTTCCTTCTTTAAATCTGAGTAATTTACTTGTATTTTACTCCCTATTTCTTTCCTTTGCAGCTCGATTTCAGCCACTTTCTCGCCGACGGAATATGACTTCTCTCTTTCTTTTTTAACAATTATTTTTACGGCTTTTGCTCTGAGGAGCTTTATTCCATCATGCCCGGCCCTCATAAATCTCCTCATGCAACTAGATTGGAAAATAGATCTCACCCTTTTATCGTCAAGATAGGCAAATGTATTCCCAACTTCTTCCTTAGTAGCTTCTTTCTTTGCATTTCCCGCCTGTCGCAATCTCTTCCCAATGTTTGCTTCCCTGATAGCTACAATAAGCTAAGGTTCAGATGCAACATCAATTACAACCTTCTGTCTCCGTGTTGTGGAGTAGTTTTCGCACTGAAAGTTATAATTGTGCTATGTCGGTTTGCTAATCGATTTAACTCACCCAATATGTTATGAACTTGGTAATGTTCCACTGAAAGCTGACTCCTTAGTATTCGGCTACCTGCCGACTAATATCAACTGCCCAGTAGCTCTACTGAATTCCAATAGAACTCTAAAGAACTCTCTAGAACTTCTAAGAACTCCTATGGACTTTCTAAGAACCTCTCGAGTTAACTTCCTGTTAACTCTTATTAATGTAGGAGGGAGAGTCCATTATCTGAGGAATAGGTGTGTTTCACCATAAAAGGGAGAGTCCATTATCTGAGGAATAGGTGTGTTTCACCATAAAAGGGAGAGTCCATTATCTGAGGAATAGGTGTGTTTCACCATAACAGAGGGAGAGTCCATTATCTGAGGAATGGGTGTGTTTCACCATAACAGAGGGAGAGTCCATTATCTGAGGAATAGGGGTGTGACTCCCACCTCTATCTTACCCTTTTCTTCAACATCCACTGTACTGTTGTTTATTTTCTGTCTTCCCTCTCTTCTCATTGTAACCCCTTCGCTCCAGTGGCAGTACTGCCCTAATTGGAGTGAAATGAGTATTAATAAAAAAAAGGTTTATAATTAGGAAACATTGACTTGAACGTTCTTATTTTTTAATACCCCAAAAAGTCGTAAGATAAAAAAAAACTTGAACTTTGTAATTTTTCAGAAATTTAAAGCAAATGAGATGAGTCAAAATGGAAAAAATATAAAGAAATACCATTATGAGTACAAATGATTTCGAATTAATTTCTGGGCCTGCTGCTAGGAGAGTTTGTTCACTGTGCCGTGATAGATTCGGACGAAAAAACTTGTCTGTCTTACACAGTTGTATATCTAAAAATTGTTCATGCATTGAATACTGCTATTGTGTGTGGTTTGGTGCGTCTGCTATGTATTTAGAGATTCTTGACAAAATCCAAAGAATATGCAATAATATTAATCGTAACCTGGCATCTCAGTTACTGTCACTTAACGCAAATATTTTCATGGGAACTATTAAAATGAACTATGATTTCGGAAACCTTTCGTATTTCGAGTATAGATTTCGTATTTTCATGGGAACTATTAAAATGAACTATGATTTCGGAAACCTTTCGTATTTCGAGTATAGATTTCGTATTTGTTGTTTTGTCTGGATGAGTTTGTATTTGAATGAGCGGTTGATCGAATGATTGCTTAAATTATATAGTCCCTCATTAATTTATGATGAGTTTGGCACAATTAAGGATTGTGTGAGGCTTTTATTACTAACACTATTTTGTTTTCTTTATTGAATATACAGAATTGTATATACAAATTGGAGTTATATTTTTAAAAATTGTTACTTTATTGCCGATCTCTTTTGCATATAAGGACAAGTTAGGACTTCATAGGGACTCAAGGTATTATGACGATTGTAGTAGCAATGGTAATTATAAGTGTTGTGAATTCTTGTTTAGAAACAACACAAATTAATAATAACAAAACACATATGGAGAGATTAATGTAAGTTATATTGAACAAAATATATACATCCTTACTGACTAACTAGCGGCGGTACAACTACTCAACTCTACCACTCTCTTTGACAATCACTCAATCCCTGGCTGTACTCTGCTTTGGCAGTATTATATGTACACATCAGGCGAGTCCATTGTTATGTGTAAAAAGGGGTGCTCCCTAACAATAAGAATCACCGTAAGAAAGAGAAATTAAATATGAGCTCGCGGATATGCTGTCAAATAAGTTGTTAAAGATGACTGTTAAAGATTAACTGCGGGAGGAGTTAGAAGTGCTTGAGATGGGAAATTAGATTAACTTCCTTGTATCAATGTATGTGGAAGTTGCAGATCGTCTGGAAAAAATTCAGTTACAACCTGGAACACGGGTTAGTAAATATAAGAATACTAGGAATACTTTCAGTAGGAATCAATATATACAATCTTGTAAAGAAGAAGTAAGTCCAGGTAATGAGTGTATATCCTTACTGACCAACTAGCGGCGGTCCAACTACTTAACTCCTGCTACACACTCTCTCTAACACCCAATATTGACCCTTCTCCCCCAATTGAGAGAGATGTGACACAAGGTCTTTTTTAACGTGGGGAACCTGGGCGCGTGCGCCCAGGTACTGGTCAAAACCTTACCTATCCACCGCGATGGATAGGTTCAAAACCGGTCTAAACTGGTCTTAAACTGGTCTTATTCGATCTTAATTTGGTGTCCCCAGCCCGAAGACTGGGAGCAACACCCGCTCCCGTTCTCTGTAGGCAGGATTATATGTACACCTTAGACGAGTCCATTTATTGTGCTATAAAGGGGTGATCCCCAACAATAAGAGATTGTTCTTTTGGTGGAACTGTTATTGTGGCATATTTCGGTCATCGATTTAGACTAGCTAAGTTTAAATATCAGACAGCTGAAGACCATTTCATCATGAATAGGTGCACCATTGTCTGAATATGAAAAACATACAGGTTACTTTTCTGCTGTTGTTCTTAGATTACGAATTCAAGCTCTGTACTATATTTGCAGTTAGGTCTCACTGAAGTAAGGTAGATGTAACCGTAAATTTTATGCTAACAGTTAATTTTATCCCTTTTCACTTGTGGAATCCTTTTCTGATTTCCTGCGTTCCAGTCAAATTTGATCTTGAAAAATTTAAGTGCAATCTCAACCATTTTCTTCTGTCTTTTTATTTCCAGTTCTTTTATTAATTCTCTGTTTTCTTTTATTCCTATTCTTTTATACGCAGTAACCACCTTGCCTCTTAGTGGCTTTATTGCCTTGCATGCAAAGAAATACTTTAAAAAGAAATAGCAACTCATATATCATGACATAAAACGGAAAAAAACAAAGCTATTCTCCTAATAACGATAGACTGCAATATCTTTCACAAACGAATCAAACTCGGGTTTTAGAAATCTAATGCATTTGAGCCAAACAATACTTACAGGAAGATTCTTATCTTCTTGTAAGTATTGTAAGCGACAGATGCAGACACGACAATATGATACTTCTTAATGTGTCATGTATTTTACCGTATTTTTTAAAATTTTTACTTTCGATTTTTTGCATATTCCTGCTCTTTTATCTTTAAGCTTCCGAACCGTTTTTTACAAATTCTCAGGAAGGTTTCCGCTTTTCTTTTCTTAATACGATTAGGTAAGTTTTTCTTTCTCTCTGGGTTTAACGTTCCTCTTTAGTTTAACCTTACCTATCTCTCTCACGGATCTGTTTGCATTAACGCTTTCCAAGTATTTCGTAAACATACAAAGATATACACGATAATATTGTTTCTGCTGGTGAAACATCATTGTTTTTTTTTAGCGTGTAGTTAAAATAGTTTTCTCTCTTTTATTTAAAATATTTTTGTCTTTTTATTTTTATTTTACTTGAGTACACATGTTTATTGCCATAGAATTTTTTTTCTTTTTTGATTTTCCGTATCTATTGTGGTAATTCTTCCAGTTTTGTGACGTGTCCCGGGGTAAATGTCTTGCCACAAAAATGGCGTTTATTCGGAAAAGCATCAAATTACAGTTCAGTGTCCTTCTCCCTTATTTCAATGTTTTTTGATATTTTTCTTTACATTTTGTCTACTTGAGATGTGTTTCTGGAACCAACAATCCGATTTTTCAAAAACATAGATGCCACTCACATCGAGATATTATTTATCCGTTCGTTTCAAAACAGCTTCTAATTATTAGGTTTTCACAAATGAAATGACGCATTTCTTGGTTGATCGTGGAATCGGTTGTCCCTCAAAACCTAACTAACCTCCTTAATATATAAAAAAGGCGGACATGTACGACCGGCACCCCCGCTGTAATTCTTTTGGTTTTTATTCTTTTTTTACCTTTTTCAGTGCTCTCTTATCGATTAGACCCTAAACTTTCAAATTAGCTTAAAAAATTTGGAAAATTTCAATATTTAATGTTTTTAGTGGGTGCTCAGTTTCTCATACTACGTTCTAGTAAATCGATCCCCCCACAAATGGTCTTTCTCATTAATTTCCTACATGTTTAGAAAATAAAATGACAACAACCCGTCATTGTGTTTTACTCAACCTCAAAGCGAGTGTTTCCAATATAGGGGATCGATTTACTAAAACGTTGTATGAGAAAGTGAGCACCCCCTAATAATCTTTAAATATTGAATCTTTTTCCAAATTCTTTTGTTATTTTGAAAGTATAGGGTCTGACCGATAAGAATGAATAAAAAAAATGAAAAGCAAAAAATACAGTTGGATGGTGCCGGTCGTAAAGGTCCGCCCAAAAAGTCTTCAATCATTCCTGACTCTTTTTCTTTCCAGATAATTTTTTCTTTCAATATACAAGCCCCCACCCACTAAAAAATGGTTACAATGAACCAATATCGAAGAATCTTACTGTATCTGTACAAACTCTAAAAGAAAAAAACATTTTTACGTCGAATTATTACATGCAATGAGAAATAAAATATCTTTGACAACAACAAGGCCAGTGTAAGCTAATCACCAAAAATACCCAAAACCTACATCCTAAAATGTTAATGGTTACACTATGGTGGATTTTTAAAGGGGCTATTCGTTATGCATCCTTGCTTCAAGTGAAAACAGTAAGAGAAACCTTGTATTGTGAAGCAATTGAGTGTATGGAAAAAAATTGGAAAAGAGACATCCTAGACTTGTGAATAGGGATTGCCTGATTGTACTGCACGAAAAATGACTGTCGCACACTTCTCAATCAACTGTCCAAAAGTTGCATACTCTAAATTATGAAATTATATTTCATACTCCATATTCAGCTGATTTCTCTCCTACTGATTATCACTTATTTAAGAGTTTTGAGTTTTTCATACGCATTTAACATTTTTGAAGCGTGTTATTAGTTTCTTATAAAGCCCATCATTTTATGCTTGACAACCTAAAACTCTTCTCATTTTATCTTTACGTGACCTTTTATAATCTTCAAAATAGAAATATTGTTAAGTTAAACATTCCTCAAGTATTACTACGGAAAAGGTTCTTGCGTTGTAAGGGAATCTAGCATACTTTTTTTAATCTGTTTTCAAATAAACAGATACTCTAGCAGGACTGACGAGCTGTGACACAGCGAAACAGGCTTGTCTGCAGATCTCCTTCTACCGAGCGCCCATAGCTCAGAGGTAGAATCGCCAATTCGGTCTAGTTTCAATCCTGGGTAAAAAGCAATCGGAGGTCTAACCGTATTGATGAGCTGTGATACAGTTTGCGGATGAATATTCTACGCTCTCAAACCCTGATTGAAAACTCTGGAAAAATGGTAGATTTTGAAAAAACAGTAGCTACTCTAGCATCTACGCATCAGTTATTCAGTAATGAAATAGAATAATCTCACTACTAGCGTATGTATACATGGTATATCACACGCTAAAAGTCTGCATTCTTTTACCGAGCGCCCATAGCACAGAGGTAGAATCACCGACTGACAGGTTTCAAAACTAGGTAAAAAGCAATCGGATGTTTATGTGATACAGTGAAACAGATCTGTTCTTTGAATGACTATATATATATATATATATATATATATATATATATATATATATATATATTGTAAGAAGGTTATGGAACACGTAGGTTTTAAAGCCACTGTTCAGGCATTTACTATTATAAAGAGTAGAGCTTTTTTCAACTTATCACCAGATGAGGAGCAAACCGAAGATTTTTGTTCAATGATACTATGATTTTATAAACCATTGCAACAACCATTACAATATATCAATGTCTATTTTTAGATTTTGGACAACATTACTTTTAGACTGAGTTGTAAGTGAAAAATTTCAAAATTTGGCTTTGTCTAACTCTAAAAAGGGGAAGGGGGAGTAAAGGAAGAAATAGGAAGTGGTGTTTGACAGGGAAGTGCGTTAACAAAATGGAAAGAAAGAAAAAGGAAAGGCAGAAAAAAAGAAAAGAAAAATTTCATTTCCGTAGAGACGCTAGGGACGTGTTAACAAAACTAGCGCTTTTAAATGAGATGAGCTTATTAGAAAAATTATTTGGGGGAAAAAACTCACATATAATTTATTTCAATTTAATTAAATTAATATAATTAATTATAAACCTAGATTTAAATTAAAAATACAATTTATAAAATTTCTTGAAAAAGTTTTTAAAAATAAGTCCGGTAATTTTTCTTGGATGGTGAAATGTGAGCTTCATAAATTACCTGGGTGGATTTACACTTGCCGTCCACCGGGCAGATATCCACGGAGCTACAACTGCATTCATTTAAAATTCCGGACCCAGAGTAGGTATTACATAAGTTCTTTAGAATTTGGCTACTATGAGAATTTATAATGTTGTCCATATTTGGGTTACAAGAGTAGCTAATTTTTAGAGTGTTCCTATTAAAGATTCTTCATAGAGGATTGCTGTTATTAAAATGTTTGTCTACTAATCTGAGAAATTATTTACCTATATTAATATTTGTTAGTTTGCTGCATGGAGGTTTAAACCAAATTATCTTTCTTTTTCTACAATTATTTTTATTTTTAGTATTAGATGGTTCGGGGTATATTGTAGGTTTTATATACGTTAATTTGTTCTTAAATCCGCTTTTTGAAGGGCCTTGTTGTAAATTTCTTTACTTTCATTGAAAGTTTTGATGTTTGATGATAAACGGTTAATCCTATTATTTACGATATTGGGTATCTGTTTTAAAATATTTTTGGGTGATTGGAAGAAATATTAATGTAAGTGGGTGAACTATTTTCTTTGAGAAAAGTCTGGAGGGAACCACCGTTTAAATTAACGGTAAAATCTAGAGAGTTTACAATTTGAAGACTGGAAATAACTTCAACCTTAAAACCGAGTTAATTTAGGGTTCTAATGATATTTTGTGAATTCTATTTGTATAGATCTATTGGAATAGGGGATAAACATTAATCTATCATCCCGATATAAACCTATTTGTTTTTGGTCTAAAAATGTAATTAATATGTTTAAAATATATATTCCTACCAGTTCCGCCACCTGGGCTGAATCATAAGCTCCCATAGGAACATCAAAGCTATCATTTGGCCTTTTCGTCCATGCAGAATTTTTAAAGGTAAGGATAGATTTTCTAGTCGCTAAGATAATCTTACAATCTCTATCCGAAATTTCAATGTAATTTCAAGCAAAATTTATGCAACCTTCAAGAAGGTCTTTAGATATAGAAGAGTAGAAATCAGCAATATCGAATTTAAGAAAGGTTGATTTAGAAGTGTTTATGATGTTATTAAACCAATTGATGGTATCATTGGAACTTTTCCAGAGGTTTGGTTGTAAATTAGATTGCAACTTCTCGATTAGGTTTTTTAAGATTTCCCTAGAAATTATGCCTAAGTCACTTTTTGTTGGATTAATCAGTCGAGTTTGCAATTTAATTTGGAAGTTTGTTTTGTGGTCTTTAAATAAAATGTAAGCTTTGTAGAAACTTTGCCTATTCTATCACTAATTTTTAAATCATTTGCAAATTTAGCCGTATCAATGTTTATTTCAGATAAGGTGTGGTTTCTGTTGTCTACTGTGTATTGACTAGTTATTTTATCTTTAAGGATATTTAAGTAATTAGAAAAAAGAATGAATTTAAGTATTTTTACATTGAGCCCTCCACCTGGATCATTTTTTAATATTAAAATATTAATATTCATTAGGATCGTGTTTTACCTTCCAGCTTTTCTTTTTGGATTAACGTTTTTTTTTTTTTAATATTTTGCTCCTACCCTTGATAGTTTAGCTCTCTCAGTTTGATCCTGGATATTTTTCGATTACTCAAATTCACTATTTCAAACTGGAGAGATTTACCTAAAAAAATAAATTAGTTCTAGGATGTGCGTAGTGGTGCAGTGGATATCGACTCAGAACAAGAAATTGGGGATCCAAGTTCGAATTCCAGTTGATATTCATTGCATTCACTTACGCACAAATACCCTTGGGAAAGGTGTTAATCCGTCTCCTCCCTGCAGTTATGGGTTAAATAACAGAACAGATTGGGTTCTATAGCTTTGTCTGGCAACCAGTCTACCGCAGGAAGTAATGGCAACTTACTGCGGGATAATCTTTTGCCCAATCAGTCATGTCTCTTTCGAGACATGATCGCCCAAGCGCGTACCACTTATGGCACTTAACTGACTGACTGAAATTCGCAAATAATATTAGTTCTGAGACTTTTAAGCTTCTTCTGGCTCTAAATCTTTTATTGTTACATCAAGGTCTAAGCTAATAGAGAATTTTTTGTAGCGAAACTCTTAAAACTGTGGCTTTAGCACATTTATCCAAATTGAATTTTATTCCAATGTCTTCATTGAAGCATTTTACAGTCTGAAGAAGACCTTTCAGTTCATTGTCATTTCTTGCATTTAACTTTAAGTCAGCCATGTAAAACAGATGGCTTATTTTCTTTTGAGCTATTTTATAATCTACCTGTCTTGTTAATTTGGCTGGTTAATGCTATGAGTGATATGCAATATATTAAGGGAGACAAATATAATCTTGTTCATGTTTAATTCATCAGATTTATAGGTTCCATTTAAATGATTGAGGTAAAGTGTTGTTATCAATATCGACATACATTGTTTGATGTAAGTGATGATAACGGGTGCATATTTAAAGACTTTAAGATCCAGGAATGTGGTACAATATCGAATGACTTACGATAATCTATCTAGACGGTACTAAGATTTTTCTTTGCATTGAAGCAGTTTTTCAAGATCATCCTGTTAAAAAATAATTGGTCTTTATATCCGTAACAGCTACATTTGCACCTTTTTGTTCAAGCGATAGAATGTCATTTCTTTCCGAGAGGAAATACGTCTGTTTTGTTAAATAGATGTCAATAGTTGTATATTGTGGGAGGACATGTAATTGGACTGTATTATTATTATGTCATTTTTCATCATATTTCGATTTCTGCTTTGGTCTCACTACCAACCAAGTCTGCGGGGAGACCTAAGGCAGGTAGTGGCGTGTTGTTATGGCTGTTTTTCTATCTTCCCTATCATCCCCAGCATTACATAGATAAAGTTTTCCTTAGTGTGTGGGCTGTACTTAACAAGACAATTTTTTGTATATCTCTTCAGCTGGGGTTTCCAGGGATTCTTTCAATGTGTTGTTTTGTTCCATTTTTTATCATTCCAAGTGCACCTACTATCACTGGCACAGCTCTTGTTTTCAATTTCCACATTTTTTCTATTTCAATTTCCAGGTCTTTATATTTTGACAGTTTTTCAAATTCCTTGATTGCTATGTTACAATCCGCTGGACAAGCCATATCAATTAATAGACAAGTTTTCTCCTTCTGGTTTTTAACAATAATGTCTGGCCTGTTTGCTTCAATTTTTCTGTCTGTGTAAATGGTGTAATCCCATAGAATGGTTACATCTTCTATTTCTGTAACCGGTGCTGGGTGATGTTCATACCAGTGTTTGCCTACAGCTTTTCCATAATGTTTGCACATTGCCCAATGTAAATATTGCCCAACTCTATCGTGGCGATTTTTATATTCATTTGGGGCAAGCACAGAACAGCCTGAGATTAGGTGGCCTATTGTTTCTTGGTGTTTATCACAAAACCTGCATTTTGGATCCATATTATTATGCATAATATTTGCCTGGAAGTTTCTAGTGAAAAGACTTTGGTCTTGTGCTGCAAGAATAAAGCCTTCAGTTTCAGACTTTAATCCAGATGCACGTAACCATCGATGAGTATTAACTTTGTCAACATTGGATTTATTGGCACGTTCTGGATATTGGCCATGCAGAGGTTTGTCTTGCCAGCGCTGTTTCATCTGTTCAAGTTATTATTATTATTATTATTATTATTATTATTATTATTATTATTATTTATGCTTTAATCTGTCGTTTTATTTTATATTTTAAGTTTTAACATACCATTTAGTTTTACTTTCTCTCTCTTTCTCTCAAAGGATATAGAAAGATAGTAAAAGCCACCCATTCACACAGAAACAGGAAAAAGTTTCTCCAAAAATGTACTGAAGAAAAAATAATTCCTCAGTGCTCATGCAAACTTGTGAGAATTAATATATATATATATATATATATATATATATATATATATATATATATCGTTCATTCAGCAATGAATTAGAACACTGTCAGCTATTGGGCGTGTATAATGATAATATACATGCTAAAAAGTATGCCTCCTTCTATCGAGCGCCCATAACTCAGAGGTTGAATCGCCGACTGACGCCAATTCGGTCGGATTTCAATCCTGGGTAAAAAGCAATCAGATGCCTAACCGTACTTATAAGCTGTGATACAGCGAAACAGATCTGTCTGCAGATGACTATATATATATATATATATATATATATATATATATATATAGAGAGAGAGAGAGAGAGAGTTGGGGAGAAAGCGAAAAATGCAATGACCCTGAGAAGTAAAGCCATTACAATAATCCCCTCACGAACGTCGATGTTGACGTGACTGAAATAACATTGTTCAGTAAAAAGGCAAACTTCGGGACATTAATTCTATTAAATCTCCATTATCATATTAATTTCGATTGCTTTATAACAAAAAAATCTGAATATCTAAAATGCTAAAATGCAATTTTGGTACATCATTAAATTTCATATATGTTCATCTCACCTTTCTTGACAGGCTCCAAAGGAGAATCAGTAATGTGATAGGCACCGACTTGGTGGCTCGACTCCAGCAGCTTTCTCACCGTCGGGATATGTTTTTTTCTGTCTGTTTTATAGATGGCTTCTACTCCGACGAACTGAAGTCACAGGTGCCCCTGCTACAGGGTTTTCTCGTGCAACAAGGATGGCAACTGGATCCCACCCATTCACAGTTAGATCAACCAAATGCAAATGACAATTCTTCCATATTCTTGCTTTCATGACGGTTACAACCTCCTGGAAATTAAATGCCATGTCAGTACCCATCTCTTAATCACTTGACTAAAGTTCTTTCTACATCACCCTGTATATCTTTTCCTTTCTCTCTACTTTTGCAACTGTCGTCACACCTGTATTCCAATTCTTCTCTTGCTTCTTTCTCTGACACTTCCTGTAACTAGTTCGTCTTTTTCTTTACTCTTCTCCTATCTAATATTTTTCTCTTATGTAGCCCCCTGAGCATCAGTGGCGTTACCGCCTTGCATGGGGTGAAACAATTAAAAAAACAATTTATAAAAAAAGATTAAGGCAGACACATTATTTCATCGTAAATCGGAAGTTTGGGTCTATTTCAGGCGAAGCATCTTCAGCATCCGTCTTTATTTTACAAAAGATTTTACACGAATTCGTGTAAAATCTTTTGATGAAATAGGCCTATACTTCCGATTTCCCATGAAATAACGTGTCTGCCTTAATTTTTCTTATATTTGCTCAATATGTATTTATATACATATATATTTAAATCACTCTTAGAGAGTTATCCTACCACTGTATATACAGGATACACCTTTGGATTCTTCTATATCTACACCGCATGCTGATATAACGAATATTTCAATGTTCTATCCTAGGTCCTACGCCGGTTCTGGTCATCATTAATCTTCTTGATGTCATTTGTTCCTAAATAGCCATCTATGCAAACGACACCAACCTTTACTCCCGTTTCGATAGAAAATGTTCCAAGATTTACAAAGTAAACCGGACTACTGCTCCAGAAACTTTCATCACTTGTTAACAGGGGCAGTAAATGGCTTGTAAATGTTAATGCTTCCAGAACAAAACTACTTCCCTTTAACCACCGAAAAGAAATTTTCTTACCCGCCATCAGCATGGCTGATAGTAATTTTCTGCAGAGAAGCACACTGCCTCACATTTCAACCGACGAACTACATCGAGTCTATAACTACATCTACTGCTAGGAAGTTTGGGTCCAGATAATTTTTCTTGTCAGAATCCATCTAGTACATTTATAAATTACCATTCGTACATGCATACAGTACTCTTGCCATGTCTAATCAGTTGCTCCTGACATTCATCTCGAGGTTTTCGACAAAATCCGAGGAATGTAATTTAATCTGCAATTTATTAAATTCTGACTTGGCATCTCGAATTCTGTCACTGTTTAATCGATGTCATGTGGCTTTCCTCTACCTTTTAACGAATATTTTTATGGCAACTGCTCTGATGAGGTGTTTTCCATGTTACTCTGTACACATGAATTTAAGCCTGCTTACTAGATTGACATCTAAGTCCCACCCTTTTACTGTTGAAATAGTTAAATATAACCGCTTCTACTTAAAATGTTTCTTTTCTCGCTCTTCCCGCCTTTGGAACTTGCTTCCATTTATTTACTTGCCTGATAGCTACAATCTCCAAAAATTTAAATGCAACGTCCAATGCCATCTTATTTCTTCTGGAATCTCCCACATCTTTTACCCTTTCTTCAATACCCACTGTACCCTGATTTTTTTCTCTTAATGTGAATTACTCTGATCACATTTTGCTTTGGAGGAAATTACTTTTTCGTTTGATTTGAAAATATGGCTTGTTAATTTATCTGAACCCCATTCGAATGGAATTCATTTTTTGTCTCTGGAAGATTTATAATTACAACACACGCGCGAGCGCGCACACACACAAACACATACACATACATGCATGTGTATGTGTGTGTGCATATAAAATCTGTATGTGTTTATGAGACTAAGAATTATGTATGTGTGTGCGTCGAAGTGAATCAATGTATAAATCTGACCTATTTTGAAGTATGATATCGTTTTATATTAAATATCGTTTAGATATCGTTTTATATTAAATATCGTTTAGATATCGTTTTATATTAAATTCTCTAAAAGTGGAGACAGATTCTTAATATATAAAATGAATTGGTTTGGTTTTGACTTTAACAAATAAATAATATGTTCACTTTTGCTAGAAAATTCTAACTTCTTCAGAAATCTTTTTTAAAAGAAGTCATGATATTTAAACTCTCAAAGGAAAATAGCGAAAAAAATACAGCACTTTGTAAAAATTAAAAGTTCGTCAATCGTGGTTGACAACGCGACACGTTTAGCACGCTGGTTTACAATTCCTGGATTAACACAAGCCGTTATGAGCGGTGAAAACAGAAAATGAATATTAAATCAATCATTATCTTTTGTTGTTGATGTAGTATTCTGATTCAGTCAATCAGTTAAGTGTCATACGTCATACACGCTTGGGCGATCATGTCTCTTTCGATCCATGAATGACTAGGCAGAAAATTTTCCCGAAGTAGGTTACCACTTTTTTTACGGTAGACTGGTTTCCAACCACGGCTTTAGAACCGAATATTTCCTATTATTCAACTCAAAGCTTTAGGGAGAAGAGATGGATTAATAGGGTATTTATGTGTAAGATAATGCAGCAAATTTAACTGGAATTCAAACTCGACTTGAATATGAAATAGAAAGGACTTCATTTTCTTCAGTTATGTAGGGTTTACGAACATGTGCAAATATTTATTTTTTTAATTAGTAGAAAAAAGGATTGACTCTGTACTAAAAAAGAGACCAGGGCAAATTTCGCAAGCGTGTATGAAGGTTTAAACAACCAATGAAGAGGGAGCGATTTGCAAGCTCAGAAAAAATAGCAGTTCTATGTCGAGTCTTTCTTTGATGTAAATAGGAGAAGAAAGTTGAATCAAATAAAGAGACAAGAAAGCATAGAATGGAGCCAACATAGCCACGATGGAACAAAATTGTAGACCGCTTGGACTCCTGTCTCGACGACTCGTATAATCACCTTCTCTTGTGCATTTTTTAAAAAGATTTTCCTTCTTACTTTTCACATTCTCGCCGTCCACAAAAAAAAGAAAAAAAATGAACAAAAACTTTACTACTATTTGTTGAGATATATAGCAAAACATAGACTTATTTTTCTGCACAAATCACATTTCGCTAAAACAAACGAACATGGATTCTTTACTATTTTTCTCATAGAATATTTTTCAGGTTAATAATTTTATACATACAAAGTGATTTTCTACTGTTCGATTAGTAAATTTTCATTTATTCATACTAACGATACAGCTTTATTCTTTCAAACTTCTTATAATTTTAAACTGTGGGAAGTTTGATTATGTTTGGCACAAGGCCAATTTGATAAATGATTGAGCTCCCTATATGTTTTCATATGCATTACACAACAACGCATCTTGATTTTGAATATTTGGATTGTTGAAAACTGTTTCTGGAGTATGTTTTTGATATTTTTATTGTTACAGATGAGCACTAAATATTACATTGAATGAGTAAGGCCAATGTTTTTTCTTTATTCTAACCGATATCTACAATGCAGCAAGGATTCATAAGATAAGGTGGGATAGTTATTCACCTCTTTGACCCTAGCTGCCCTAAACGTTTTTGTGTGTACAAAAGCGAGAGAAAGAGAGTGAGAGAGAGTGAGAGAGAGAGAGAGAGAGCCTATGTGGGTGAGTGAACAAGTGAGAACGAAACCAGAGAAACAAATTATAATAAACGTTATTTATCTCATGAAATTAGGCGAGTCATTTAGAAATCAATATTGGTCGGAGTTTTCTCATTGTTGGCATAAAATATCAAGAAAAGAAAATGATACTAAAATCTTACTTTATTAAACTTCATCTGACTGACTTGTCATAGAAATCGCATTTACCTTTACATCCACGTTGACTAATTCCTATAATATTCATGGCAAGAATATCGATAATTGTATATCACATTGTTTAAATTAACACTTGACGCCATCAGAGACAGTGTTGGCGAAAGTGTATAAAGAAAAAGCAATTCTTTCCAGAATTTCGCTACCGAAATGAAATCAGAATTACCCAGTGAGTATCAAGTAATCATATTAAACGATACAGATATATAATCTGACAAAGTCTATTAGTCTGAGTGGAAAATCCTCCACCTGCAGTTTAATTGTCGGGTTAGACAATTCAAGTTCATTTCGATGATAATTTTCTGATCAAAACACAGAAGGCGGGGTCCAATATTTATACACAAACTATCTTGCACGAAGGCGATAATTTTATAACATTCGACAGGTTTATTCACTTCGTCGCCATCTTATATCTGTGGCAGACATTTCCAATTCTCCAAAGAGAAACGGCACCAAATTAAAAGTAGTCATAATTAACATCTATATCACAGCATACAGAAATTTAGTCATAAATACACACAGGCACGATGGATAGCGGCTCAGAATGAGGAACCGGTGAGCCAAGTTCAAATTCCAGTCTAGTTCATTACGTGTTAATTACGTGTTAATGCCATTGATAAAGCGCTGGGCATTGAATACTGTTGTCATATCTGGTCGGGTGCCTCTGCTATTCATATCGGTGCCCTCAACAAAATCTAAAGGCGAATCTGCAACCTGAAACCTCGACTTTCCTCACCGCGATATGTGGTTTTCTTATGTTTCTTCTTTTGCGGCTTCTGTTCCGACTAGCTTTGCTCCCTGATGCCGCTCTACACGAATATACTCGAACAACTAGACTGGAAGCTAGGTCCCACCCTTCTACAGTCAAAACAGACAAATGTAGTTCCCACTTCTACTCTAACATCATTTTTTTAAAACTCTTCCCGCCCGTAAAACTCCCTTCCGTTGTAATTCTTCCCTGATAGCTACGATCTCTAAGAGATTGAATGAAGTGACAATTGTCATTTCCGTGACTCCCATGCATGTCTCATCCTTTCCCCGACCCCCATGTATCTTGTTCTTCTCCTTTTTCACTCTACTCTCACGTAACTCTCTTCACACCAGTATTCCCATTTTCTTTTATCCATTCTCTGACTCTTCTATAACCTATAACTCTTTCTCTTCGATCTCCTTTCATGTACACCCCTGCGCACCAGTGGCAGTACTGCCTTGCTTAGGGTGAAACGATTATTAAAAAAATTAGTAGGACAAGTTGGGACCTATAAAATTGGTTGGTGAATAGTCGGCTCTGAATTCTAATCCCTCTGGAGAGGGTTGGATTCTATCAGGCTATCTTACCCAAGACATGTCACTGTTAATACGGCCGCAGTACATGTGGTGTTTCAAAGAGCCTAATGGGTGACGTAACTTTTGATCGTGACACACCGTTGTTCATTGGCAGTTTAGCGAAGAGCTAATTAAAACAGCTATCACAAATAAACCAAACGCAATATCCATCTACAGTACGAAACTTCAAATGAGATACATTTTGAAAAAGGTAACTCCAGAGAGTACAGGATATTTTCCCCCTGTTTTGAGAGTGTAGAACGCAATATATTCAAGAAACGTGATCACCGATTAAAATAACCTCTTAAAGATGATACAATGCTGGCTTACATGGGGTTCGAAACACAAACCGTTGCATGGGCAAGAGGTTACATACTACCAACGGAAACTACTAATGCCGTAACGTAGAAGGCTCATAGTTCACATACAAGTTTAAGGCACCCTTAAAAGATAAGTCGTAAAATATAGTTTTCTTTCGTTATATTCCCTTTTATTAAATTCTTATTGAACGTATAATGAGTGAAGTGTTGATAATCTTTCAGTAACATCTTGTTCAAAAAGAATATATTCTGTCTAAATACTAATATTAAATTATTCAGTATATGTCTATATTTCTGAGATGAGACATTGTAACTTTTTACACTATTGACACTGTTCGAATTTTTATCCCCATCTTTATTATCATATCCACGACGTTTGGATCTTTTTACGCAGCGACCTTCATCAGAATCTGAGTATATTTCTGAGATGAGGGATTGTAATTTTTTACACTATTGCCATTGTTCGGATTGTTGACCTCAACTTTATTGTCATATTCACAACCTTTCAACAGCAGTAAGCTCCAGCCTTCTTCAGGTGATAGGCACAAGAATTTTGAACCAAGCACTTTATTTCGTCCACCAGGTTAGATTGTTTTAGCTCCAGGTATCATGCCGTTTCCGGATATCACGGTTTCAGTACTTTCCCAGGGACACATGGTCCCGTGGTTAAAAACGTTATTTGAAGTAAATCAGTGACTTGATCCAAACAGTTTTGAGTTCAATATCTGGACACAGCAGAGACCAACAAAAACTTGAAGAAGTGAGTTACTAAAGTAAAATAACTAAAATGTTGGTATACAGAAAAGACATGACCCGTGGAATTAGAAGAATCTACCTTTGTGAACTAAATAAAGGTTTCAGTTCTAAATTCCGACTAATCTTATTGAAAGTCTGTTCAAAAAATAAGTAAATAAAAGTAAAAACACATTTTTTAAGGAATATACATCACCAATTAATTAAAATTCAGGTAACAAAATTCCTAGACACCTTTTCAATATCTTCTGCAAATTCATCAATGGAAAGCCATATTGATTTTATGAAGACAAAGTGCAGCAACTTCACGGCTAGCAAGAGACTTGAGGAGATATAAATATGGCTGTTGAGTAGAACTCGGCAGATGCTTCACGTATGTTAGACTACTTACCTACGCTCTCTTTGGGAAGAACTCTTGCTGGGTTTTTCAAGTTTGAGATAACTAATCAACATTCTTTTTGAGAAGAAATATTTTGCGTTCTCAAGTTCCAGATTACTCAACTACAATTGATGGTAACAAAACTGATTGGACTTCGAACACAGCTCTTATTCCGACCCGTTTCCATTAAACCAGACTGCAGATCAGTCATCATGTGTACGGTCACTTATATCTCAGATTATTAATTCTTGTCAAAATATTGTTTGCGCAGTGACAGTGGAATCATCAGTCCCACCCCATCATGTGCATTTTCATAATTCTTGAGCTTGTGATATTTTTTTATGATACAGTAGTGATTTTTTTATGTATAAAAAGTATTTAACAAAAAAGAAAGGAAAGATTTACAAATTTTACAAGAGTCAAGTAGAAAGTTAATCATTTCTCGCCCTTAGAATATTTTCCAACCAGTAAGAAAATATGTTATTAAATTTAAAATGGTGTATGATAATGAATTCTTTTTAAGTAAATACAAACCTCTTCATGTTCCTAAATTATTTTATAACGAAACGAATTATTTTCTAAAAATATATCATGAATGGAAGATAACTGATCTTATTGGATAAAGAAAAATAAAGAAAAAAAAATTTGACGGACAGTTCAGAGCAAAAAAGCCACCTGCTTGTAAGTTATACAGAGATAATATAACTATCACAACAGAACCAATTTAGCCAGAAGAAAATGTTAATACGTACCTAATTATCTATTCATTTATATACAGAAAAGAGATTCAGTCAAGTGTCATACACGCTTTGGGTGATCATGTCTCGAAAGAGACATGACAGACTGTGCAGAAAATTGTCCCGCACTAGGTTGTCATTGCTTTCTGCGGTAGACTAGTTGCCAGCCTAGGCTATAGAACCCAATCTGTCTTATTATTTAACCCATAACTGAAGGAAAGGGACGGATTAATAACTTTCCCTAGAGTATGTGTGTGTAAGTGAATGCAAGGAAGTCAACTAGAAATCGAACTCTGCTCCCTGATTTGTCGTTCATATCCACTGTACTACAACGCACATCCTGAAAAGAGAATAATGATTTTAAAAACGCAATAAACTATATATTTATGTAATGTTAAACAAATTCCGGTATTCCTTTAAATTAAACTCACTTGGATACGATATTTTTAAAAATTAAAGCTATTCTATATTTTTTCTAAACATCCCTGTATGCAAACAATGATAGTACATCATTTCTTCCCAGTTCATTCTTGGTTGTTGTGTCTGCTGTCATTGTCTTGAAACAATTTTCAGCACGCTTTCAATTTCAATTCTTCTTTCAAAGCACTCTCTATTGAATGTCTCCTTAATTTAGCTTTTTTTACCATTCCAAGAAATATTTTGTTTATAAGTCTTGGCTCTTTTTCAAGCTTTGTCGTCGCAGAAATTAACGAAAGCTTAAAAAATACTTTCGCTTTTTTCCATTATTTGTATCCAGCGCGGATCTAGGCCTCGTAAATTATTTCAAAATATAAAAGTGAGCATACCTGGCAATAAAAATATATTGATCTAACTACTTACTCCGCCACGAGCATAAAAATAATCTTAGTGTAACTTAAGATTTGCTACAATTAATTTCTAACACTTCCTAATTAATACAAACCAAAATAACAAGGTAAAACTTGAAAGAGAAATTTAATGCTATTCTCCAAGAACATAGAAGAATGGTGCAAGGTAGATGGAACTACTGCATGAGAAATTGGAACTGCATATGCGCATTCCTCAGCGCACAATATTAACACATGTTTGTACCCCATGTTATATGTTCAGATTTTTTTGAATTCAATTTGGCAATATGTTATGACCGAAGGGCCATGGAAAGATAACACGGACTGGGATATAAGGTTTAAGAGTATATTCTCGGGAAACTAGTACAAAGGTAACTTGGACTGGAGAGTACTTTCTCTCGCAGCGTTCTGACTCACCCATTCACTCTCTCACCCTGTGGCTACTATTCAGTGACAGTATTTAGTCACCTCCCCACCTAAGGCAAAATGTAACACAAGGTCATTTTAATGTGGTCTTCCGGGCCATATAGCCTGGCCAAAAATATCTATCTTTTCCCAGTCGTTATTCTACCCTTTGGTGGAGCCACAACAGTGTCAATAGCAGCAGAGTCAAGTCTGCGGCTGCTACTACTCAGTGACAGTATTTAGTCACCTCCCCACTTAAGGCAAAATGTGACACAAAGTCTTTTTAATGTGGGTTTTCCGGGTCATATAGCCAGGCCAAAAATATGTCTATCTTTTCCCAGTCGTGATTCTACCCTTCGGCGGAGCCACGACTGGGTTAGTGCTCACTGTCCGAAGGCAGAGAGTGCCCTCCACCCGAAGACAGAGAGCTGACAGTGACAATAGTAGCAGAGACAAGTCAGTACTTAGAGAAAACTAAGTTTGTCGCTGTGTGACAAACTTTTATAATCATCCCATATAAAGAATGGTAAATGCACACCAAATTAATCCTCCCAAAGGTATTTGCTCGTAAGTGAATATAATGAACCAGATTAGAAATGGAATCTTAAGCACAAAAACACCTAACCTCATCACCGTTTTTGCTTCTGTGCGAAGAAAAACCCAGTAAAAGCTGGGCTGAAGAGCAGAATCTCATCTCGGGAAAATTAGACTAGTTACCCAGCTCTTCCATGTGCAGGGTCTACGAGAAATCTTTACAATAAGGGACATTTTTTGGTATAAGGACTTATATTACAGATAGAAGCTTACTCTTTTTATTTTTCAACCTAGTCTCCCAGGAGTGCCACACACTTTTCCTATCTGTGCACAAGCTTTCGTATTCCCTCAGCGTAAAAATCTTTGGACTGATGTCTCAGCTAATCGCTCACAGCACTTTTTACTTCATTGTCTCTTTCAAACTTCGTGCCTCTCTTGAACGATTTCAAAGGACCAATCAGGTGAAAGTCTGAATGGGTAAAGTCCGGGCTGTAAGAGGAATGAGGGAGCATACAAGCTGAACCGTATGGTCTGAACCGTATGAGGCCTTGCACCCACCTTCGTGTAGGTAAGGTCATCATGGACAATTGTGGGTGCTGTCCCAACAGATAGGCTCAAAGTCCTTGCAATGCCATCCACTGTCATCCTTCTGTCAGACAGAATGAGGTCATTGACTGATTCGAACATCTCAGGAGACCTCATTTTGAGAGCCTCCCAGGCCAGTCCTCATTCTCAACACTGCTCCGTCCTTCTTTAATCAATTTAGTCCACTTGTAGACATTCTTTGGCTGAAATATGTAGCACGACGTGCTACATATTTCAGCCAAAGAATGTCTACAAGTGGACTAAATTTATTAAATGACCCTCGTAGAAGTCCTTATATAGAAAAATTCACCTTGCTTATTGAATGACCATCGTAGAAGGCCTTACACTGAAAAATTGATCTTATTTATTGAATGACCCTCGTAGAAATCCTTATACCGAAATATTCACCTTATTTATTGAATGACCCTCATAGAAGCCCTTATACTGAAAATTTCACCTTATTTATTGAATGCCCCTCATACAGTTCCTTAAACCAAAAAATTCACCTTATTTATTGAATGATCGTCGTAGAAGCCCTTAAATCGAAAATTTCTCCTTATTTATTGAATGTCTCTCGTAGAAGTCCTTATACCGAGAAATTCACCTAATTCATTGAATGAACCTCGTAGAAGCCCTTAAACAGAAAAATTCACGCTATTTATTGAATGACCTTCGTAGAACTCCTTATACCGAAAAATTCACGTTATTTATTGAATGTCCCTCGTAGAACTCCTTATACCGAAAAATTCACGTTATTTATAGAATGACCCTCCTAGAAGTCCTTATACCAAAAATGTCACATTATTTATTGAATGACTTTCGTAGAAGTCCTTATACCGAAAATGTTCACCTTATTTATTGAATGACCTTCGTAGAGGTCCTTATACAGAAAGATTCACCTTATTTATTGAATGTCTCTCGTAGAAGTCCTTATACCGAAAAATTCACATTATTTATTGAATGACCCTCGTAGAAGTCCTTAAACCTGTCTGCATCTCTTTCACTAACATATGCGGCATCCGCACCAACTTCCTCAGCGTAGATTCATTCCTCCATAATAACTCACCTGATATATTAGCCCTATGCGAAATTAATCTTAACCCTTCTATTCCCTCATCTGAGATCTACGTTCCTGGCTACCTTCCCCTCTTCAGGAAGGACTCCAGTGTTCATATGCATGGGCTTGGTGTCTACGTCGGCGAACACCTTCCCTTAGCTAGGGTGTCATCTTTTGAATCCCCAGATCATTCTTTCATGTGCTTCCGCCTCTCACTTCTCAGCTCGATTAGCTATCTCTTCTTTCTCTACCGCTCTCCTTCCTCCCCTGACTGTTCGTTACTTGACATCATTTCTGACAATATCGACAAAGCCATTTCTTCCCATCTCTCTGCCCATGTATTCGTGTTTGGTGACTAACACCCACCACACCAAGTGGCTGGAGAACGCTGTCACCGACCCTGCTGGTGTCCACACCATGAACTTTTCAATCACCCAATCCCTTACGCAAGTAGTGGACTTCCCCACGCGTTTCTCCGACAACCCTAACAGAAGGGACTCACTTCTAGACCTCTGCTTCACTTCCATCCTAGACTCTTGCACTACCAGACAACTCTGCCCACTCGGAAACTCTAACCACACTGTAGTGTCCGTCAATATTTCACTCCACTCCCGCCCGACCCATGAAACCCAGACAAGTAGAATATCCTACCGCTATCAAAGAGCAGACTGGGATTCGTTCTGAGACTTCCTCTGTGACACCCCTTGGAACAACGTTTTTAGTCTTCCCATCGAAGAATGTGCAGCCGTGGTCTCCTCCTGGGTTAAGGCTGGCATCGATGCCTTCATCCCTGCTAGGAAATTCCAGCTTAAATCTCATTCGTCTCCATGGTTCTCATCCGCTTGCTCAGCTGCCATTGCCCACCGGAATCATTTCTTCCGACTCTATCGTAACTACGTGCCGGACCAAAACAGGCGCCTTTTCACTTCAGCTCGTAATAAGTGTAAAAGGATACTTAACGAAGATAAGATGTTGTTTACTGCCAGAATGAAGCAACGCATAGCATGCTCTAAATTCGGCGCCAAAGACTACTGGCGACTCTGTAAAAGAGTACTTAACAAGAGCAAGTCCAAAATACCCCCGTTAATCAACAAATTTGAGGTCCTCACCTCCCTTTGCCCGCAGATTCTCGAACAATTCGAGTCTGGACTCATCTGGAGTTTTTACACCCGACTTCTCACCTAGAACCGAGGCACAACTGAATGATGTCCACATTACACCTTCGCTTGTCTCTAAGATAATCTTAAAACTTGACCCTCACAAAGCGAGCGGTGGGGACGGAATCCCAACCATAGTCTTAAAGAAATGTGCCCCTGAACTCTCCTCTGTCCTTTCTAAGCTCTACAACCTCTGCCTATCTGCTTCCTGCTTTCCTGCCTGTTGGAAAACTTCCTCTGTACTTCCTATATTTAAAAACACTGGAGAACCCTCGGACCCTGCAAATTACCGCCCTATCAGCCTTCTTCCGATCTTTGGCAAAGTGTTCGAAGCCATTATCAACGCCGAGGTGGTTCAGCATCTCACAGCACACAGGCTCCTCTGGGACAAGAAATATGGTTTCCGCTTCACCAGGTCTACTGCTGATATGCTAACGACCATCACTGAGTACATATACCAGGCACTCGACAGGAATGGCGAAGACCGAACCGTTGCATTGGATATATCTAAGGCGTTCGACAGAGTTTGGCATGCTGGCCTTCTATGTAAACTGCGGAGCTATGGTATAACTGGACATTTGTTTGAACTAATCCAGTCATTCCTCTCAATGAAGGTGGCATTCAACGGACATGCCTCCCAGAACTACCATACAAACGCAGGTGTCCCCCAAGGTTCCATCTTAGGTCCTACACTCTTCCTGATATACATTAATGATCTCCCTGATTCCATAAGAGCCCAAGTAGGTTTGTACGCCGATGACACCACAGTTTACTCTCGCCTCCAACAAAAATCTGGTGTAGGCGTCAAAGCTAACATGACAGCCGAGATTGAAAAAGACCTCCTATCCATATTGGACAGGGGTAAGAAATGGCTAGTAAATTTTAATGCTTCTAAAACGAAGCTACTCTCAATTAACCATCATCGACAATCTCACCTACCTCCCATTAGCATGGACCAGGTTTGCCTCCCAGAGAGTAAAACAATACGCCTCCTTGGTCTCACACTTTCAGCGGACCTCAAATGGAATGACTATATCGAATCCATTGCTAAATCCGCTGCTATGAAAGTCGGTTCTCTGTGTAGGGCCCGGAAGTTTTTTCCGTCTAAATCAATCCTGCACATATATAAATCTACCATCCGCCCGTGCATTGAATACTGCTGCTATATCTGGTCGGGTGACCCTGCTATTCTCCTCGGGCTTCTCGATAAGGTTCAGAGGAGGGTCTATAATGTGATAGATACCGACTTGGCCGACCGCCTGCAGTCTCTCTCCCACAGGCGCGACGTGGCTTCCCTGTGTCTCTTCTATAAATACTTTCACGGCTTCTGCTCCGATGAACTTAGATTACTGGTGCCCACTAAATACGAATTTGCACGAGATACTAGATTAGCAACTAGATCCCACCTGTTTACAGTGAAACCGATAAAATGCAACCGTGACTTCTACTCCAACAGTTTCTTTCTTCGCACTTCCCGACTGTGGAATTCCCTTCCACACGATTGCTTCTCCGACGGCTACAATCTCCAGTAGTTTAAATGTAAGGTCAATAGACACCTCCTAACACACTAACCTGCTACCATTCTATCAAACACACTTCCCATCTGCCCAACCGTCATCCTCGGTATCCTTACTCATCTGTCACCTTCCTCCTGACATTCCCTATGTCTAACCACTGCTCTTTACCTTCCCCAATAGTGGCAGTGGAATGCCTTGCTTGAGGTGAAATGATTAAAAAAAAATACCGAAAGATTCACCTTATTTATTGAATGCTCCTCGTACAGGTTCTTAAACCAAAAAATTAACCTGATTTATTGAATGACCCTCGTAAAAGTAATTATACAGAAAAATTCACCTTATTTATTGAATGACCCCCGTAGAAGTCTTTATACTGAAAATTTCACCTTATTTATTGAATGACCCTCGTAGATGTCCTTATACCAAAAAATTCACCTCATTTATTGAATGACCGTCGTAGAAGTCCTTATACCGAAAGATTTACCTTATTTATTGAATGAACCTCGTAGAAGTACTTATATCGAAAAATTCACCTTATTTATTGAATGTCTCTCGTAGAAGTCCTTATATAGAAAAATTCACTTTACCTATTGAATGACTCTCGTAGTAGCCCTTACACTGTAAAATTAATCTTATATATTGAATGACCTTCGTAGAAGTCCTTATACCGAAATTTCACCTTATTTCTTGAATGAACCTCGTAGAAGTCCTTATATCGAAAAATTCAACGTATTTATTGAATGAACCTCGTAGAAGTCCTAATATAGAAAAATTCACATTATTTATTGAATGAGTCTTGTAGAAGTCCTTATACAGAAAAATTCACCTTATTTATTGAATGACCCTCGTAGAAGTCTTTATACCGACAAATTCACCTTATTTATTGAATGACCCTCGTAGAAGACCTTATACCAAAACATTCACCTTATCTATTGAATGACCCTCTTAGCTGAAGACGGTCAGCATATGGCCAATTTCAAACTTGATATTGCAAATATTGAGAAGTGAGATATTTCACAAATACAAAGATCCGACCGTCTAAGGAAAAAAAATAGACTTTTTTCAACTCCTAGCAAAATATTAAAAAATACAATAAAATACCTAACATTTACCGCGTTTGTGTTGGTAAGCATTTTAAAAGTGATTGCTTCTTTAGAAACAAAAAATGCTATAATGTAGAAGAATAAGACGTAAGTGTACTTACTGTAAATAAGAGAAATGGAAGAGAAACAAAAAATATTTCAATAAAGTAAATAGATTCGCTAAAGTTGATAAACAGAAATAAAAAAATGAGCAAAACTTCGAAGGAAACATCTCCAAAGAGATAATTTGCATTTGTCACGATTAACAATATACAAATAAAATTACAATTGATTACTGGGTCCGTCGAATTTGCATGAGTTACTAGATTAGCAACTAGATCCCACTCTGTTACAGTGAAACTGATAAAATGCAACCGCAACTTCTACTCCAACAGTTTCTTTTCTCTTACTTCCCGACTGTGGAATTCCCTTCCACATGACTGCTTCCCCGACGGATACAATCTCCAGGAGTTTAAATGTAAGGTCAATAGACACCTCCTAACACACTAACTCGCTTCCATTCTTTCAAACACTCTTCACATCCTCCAAACTATCTATCACCCTTTCTGACATTTCCTATATCTAACCACTCTTTCTATTTACCTTCCCCTATGTAACCCCATGCGCAATAATAGCAGTGGAATGCCTTGCTTGGGGTGAAACGATTAAAAAAAATATATGACTATAATTAATGAAACGGCTGAGTAAAACTAGTTTATTGACTTCCAGAAATGTTACTAGTGGTGCTTTAAGAAGTTATTTTTTTTAGGTGAGTTTAGCTGTAATATTTTCTTTTGTTGGAAAGACCACCAAAACAGTGCCATTTGTGTTAAAAATACAAAAATAAACATTATTGATAACAGATAGTATTTCTATATTTAATCTTTGGGACCCGTCAAGCAATTCGTTCTGTAACTACATAAATATTGTAGCCACAAGTACTATTACAGCAACGGAAAAATTCAAAACTGAATTAAATATAAAGTTTCCTTAAGTTTATTCAGAAAGATATGGCACGTGCACAAAAGCAAAGACGAGTTTTAAAAGTAAAGAAAATGCAGCATTAATTTTCAAACCGAAAAAGTGTGTACCCTTTGCGGCGTTAGTACCCATCATCAAAGTATTGGAAACGTTAGAAGAATTATGGGTCATTTCCAAAATAGGTTACTTTAAACGGGCATCGGTGCGCACGGAAAGGAAAAAAGAAGAATAAAAATTCACGTATGCGCTGATTTTGTTACCGTCCTTAATGAAAGTTTACAAAATTATAATTACCTGTTAATAAGTCCGAAAGAAATTTTCGTCAAAATAAAGAAAAGTGTTTTTTAAGGTGACCTTGTCCGACGCCTACCTACAAATAGTGGTCGACAAAGTGTGTTCAAAATTATTAACTATCAACCTTATAACTATAATTATCAACACACATAATGATCTATATAAATTCAACCGACTTCTTGCGGTAGACTGGTTGCCAGCCAAGGCTATAAAACACAATCTGTCCTCTTATTTAACTGGAGGAAAGAGACGGATTAATATTTTTTACTAAGGTTATTTGCGCGTAACTGGATGCAATGAATTTGAACTCTACTCCCCGATTGCTTGTTCCCAGCGGATATCCACTGCACCACAACCCACATCCTATATAGTAAAAGTAGTAGTCGAAAGAAAGACAAAAATATCAAAGAATATCCCTGTAAACAATTACTTTAACCTGGTAGAAAAGGTATTTTTAAGATGTACTGATGGGGAATATTTTGCAAGGATGGCGTATTAAAAAAAATGTCGAATGTCGAATGGCTTACATGGTGCAGATACCAAGGTGAGAATATAAACGTCACCTGAACGATTTAAGACGTAGATATACTGATTCGGAAAGTTCCGGGGAAAGAAGTTCCCATGGAAGTATTATACCAAATATTCGACATACAAACGCTACTAGGAATTACTGAAGAACTACGACTGAATTTTCAAGAGGACTGACTCTGGAGAGAGTCAGTTCAAAAGAGGAGGTTTTGCGAAGAAAGAAAATTTCCCTCGCGACACGTGTGGTTGATGCTGGATCCCCAGACAACAAAAGTAACCAGTGATTGTGCTGCTGGTATCATACGACCATAAATATTTAGTATATGAAGCACCCAGACAGAAGTCTGAGTGCGTTCAGTGTTCTTCATTAGTAGTCTCACATCGTCTGACCCTCTGCATTCGGGTAGAGAGGAACTCAGACGGGTCTCGGTTAAACGACTGAGTCTCGTCTTATGAAAATGAGACTGGGTGCATGACCCTGTCATGTGCAGGGTTTATGAAAAAATTTTACCAGGATTTAGGGCTCAAATTCCCTACTATAAAATGGCCTTTTGCCACATGTTGCCTAGGTGAGGATGCAGATAAATATTTTTGCCCGTTTTTTATGGATTCTTGAGTATAAAAATGTTTGCTCCACATTCCACCACAGTAGAAAGACAGAACCGTTCTGCGTTGTGCATCATTCCAGGGTTTTGTGTCATTGAAGAGATTGTTTCTTAATCGACAGAATTATTCCAAGAGCATTCTTCTTCTTCTATATGCCCTATCCCTTCAGGACGTAGGCGATCATGGCTTTCCACGTTTCCCTATCCCTGGTGGCTCTAAGCACGCCTTCTCGTATTACACCATGCAACCCTCACTTCATCATCCACATGATTAGATCCTTTTAATATGTTATCCGTTGCTTTCCCTTGTCTCTTTTCCCATCTATCTGGCCTGGTGGTATCAGATTCTCCAAGCCCTCCTTCCTCATTGCATGTCCCAGGAACTTCAGTTGTCTCTTCCTGATGTTCAGTATTAATTTCTTTTTTGTTTCCATCACTTCTAAGACTTCATCATTGCTCACATGCTCGATCCATGATACTCGCAGCATCCTTCTGTAGAACCACATTTCAGTTGCTTCAAGTTTTTCTTTCATCTTTGATGATATTGTTCAGCATTCACTGCCATATTGAAGGACGGACAGCACGTAGCAATCCAGTACTCTCGTCCTTGTTTCTAGCGAAATTGTCCTATTTCTTAATACCTTACTCAACTTCTGGAATGCTTCTTCGCCATGCCAATTCGCCTTCGGATATCTGTGTCGCTCTTTCTGTCTTCTGTTATAACACTTCCAATTTATTTAAATTTTTGTACCTGCTTGATTCTAGTATCCCCGACCTGTAATTGGCATATTGGGTTTCCCGTTTTACTGATGACCATGCATTCGGTTTTCTTGCAGGTTATTTCTCGTCCTTTCTTGTTACTTTCTTCAGCTACCATCTGTAGTAGGTCTTGTAGTTTCTTTTCTCTGTTTACTATCAGCGCTGTATCATCTGCGTATCTTAGGTTGTTTAAATTGTGGCCTCCGATGACAAATCCAGGCATAACTTCTAGAGTCCTCAAAATATTCTCGCTGTACAAGTTGAACAGATCCGGTGAAAAGACACATCCCTGTCTTACGCTCCTTTCTATCTTTGTATATCTACTCAATTCATTACCTGTCCGTATGCAAGCGGTTTGCTGCCAGTAAAGATTCTTGTTTACTCTCAAGTCTTTCCCAAATATGTCCAGGCTGCCGAGCATCTCCATTAATTCTTTGTGGCGTATTTTGTCAAAAGCCTTCGCATAATCAATAAAGCACAGGTATCAGTCTGTCTTCATTTGTATTGCCCTTTCATAAAGCATCCTAATCATAAATATGGCATTCCTTGTTCCAGTGTCTTTAACGAAACCACACTGTTCTTGTCGTATCTCTGGCCTGATTCTTCTTCTCGCTCTATTCCTCAGTATTCGGACGATCAGTTTTGTTATATGACTCATTAAACTGATGGTTTTGTGGAGTTCACACTCGTTTGCTTCTGACTTCTTAGGTACTGCTATGAAGATAGACTTGCTGAGGTCATCTGGAATTACCCAACTATTATAAATTTCATTTATTATTTCAGTAATGTTCTCTATACCAAATTCTTCCAGGACTATCATCAGCTCTATGACTATGCCGTCTGGTCCAGCTGCTTTAGTACAGATTCCACTTCAGACTTTAATATTTTCGGTCCGTCCTCATCGTTGCGTATTATTGGTTGCTCTCTCTTGTCGTGTAAAAGATCTTTTATATATTCTTCCCATCGATGGAGTATCTCCTCTTTCTCCAAAATGATTGTTCCATCCTTAGATTTTATATATCCTGTTCGAGAGCAGGTTTTTGTCCTGTCGGTTCTTTTATTTTCTTATGCATGTCTTATGCTTTATTATTCCTGTTCAGTCTCTCTACTTCTGCACATTTGTCATTGAGCCATTCCTCTTTAGCCTGTCTACATTTTCTTCTTATTTTCTTCTGTAGTTCACTGTACTCCGTTCCATGCCTTGATATCATTTTCTGCCTCCTTTGTATCATGTCCAGAATCTCTTCAGTCATCCACTCATTTTTCTTTCTGTGCCTAATTTCCTTTGCTGATATCAGTATTGCTCTCCTTAGCGCATCCCATTTTGAGTGACCTTTCCCAATTTGTTCTTCGTATTTGGTTTTCACGCTGTTAGTATAATCATTCTGTAGGTTGAGGTCATTCCCGAGTGTGTTGTATATCAGTTTTGGTGCTGCAGTAGGCTTCTACTACAATCTCCGGTGTTTTACTTTTAATTTGCAGATGACTGGGACGTGGTCGCTTCTACAGTCAGCACCCGGATAGTCTTTGCTTTGAACCACTGCATCTCTGAATCTGCTGTTTATGGTTATGTAGTCTATCTGGTTTTTCGTGTCATCTCCTGGGCTTCTCCATGTCTTCTTCCCTCTTCTTGCCTACTTTGGCATTCAAATCTCCCATGATGATCCTGATTTCTTGGCTTTTACATTGAGCCTTGGCCTTCTTTAGACTAGAGTAAAAAGATTCTGTTTCTTCCTCGGTGCTTTGTGTTGTTGGTGCATATATAACTACATTTGCTATGTTGAACGGTCTCCCTTTCAGTTTGACCAGGAGAACTCTTTCGGAGAACTGGCAGTATCCCAAAACACATTTCTTCATTTCTTTGTCCAGTATTAAGCCGATTCCTTTTTCATTATTTTTGCCTCCGGCGTATATTATTCTATGGTTGTCGCTGCTGAAGTCGCCATTATTTGGCCATCTGGTTTCGCATATTTCCAAAATATTGATTTTTAGACTGTTCATTTCCTGCTTGACATTCTTCCATGTCCCCAAGGTAATCCTTTCTTTGTTGCGCACATTCGCAGGGGTAACGGTCTAGAGAGACCTGTTGCTCATGTCGTTCCTTCCCGGGTGAGGGACATATTTTGGGAAAAACTGTCCCCTTTACGCCGTTGTTGCTAACAGTCGCCGAATGACGGTCAAGGGACACCTGTTGCCCATGTCGGTCCTTACCGGGCGAGGAATTGTTCTCTTTGGAAGCAACCCGCTTCACACCGTTAGGTTTAATATGTATTCGTTGTATAGCCATTATTTTACGCAGAATATATAGATAGTGGAGTGGTATCTTGTTGCCTTCTCCACGCTGATTTATTGAGACACCACCTCTAGTTAGCTTGCCGTTACCTCATCATCTTTGCAGGTGAATTTCTTTTTATCCTACCGGGTTGCTAACATCCCGTGTATAAAAAAAGAAAAGAAGGGTGGAAGAAAGAACAAATATTAAGTATAAACTTAGTATAATTTCAAAGAAGTAGTCCTGTAAAAAAATGTCAATTCCCCTAGCTACCCCTAACTAGCAAAAGAGAAAGCATTAAATATCCAGTTAACAGAAGATATTTTCTTTGAAACTTCGTCCTTCATCAAAGAGGCCTTCAGTTCCATTTGGATAGATTCCGGCAAATGCTGATTCTGCGATAGTACGTGGACTAAGGGGGGGGGGGTGCAGAGACGAATTACGCTATTAACTATTTTATAATAAAAAAATCAATTTTAAATTAAACATTAATATATTAAGAAACTTAATACAAAAAAAATTCAATTATTCTGAAAACAATATTGAAATCAAAGCATAGAAAACAGTGAAACAAAGAATTTTTTTTCTTCCCCCTTACCTACTATTCTAACCAAACGACACGACCCATCTTAGCAAAACAGCATTACATATCCAGTTAACAGAAGATATTTTCTTTGAAATTTTGTCCTTCCTCAAAGAGAGCTCCCGTTTCATTTGGATAAATTCCGGCAAATGCTGATTTTGCGATAGCACGTGAACTAAGGGGGGGGGGTGCAGAGACGAATAATGCTATTAAATCTTTTACAATACAAAACTTACGTTGACTTTACGCGAAGATACAGAAATATTATAACTCGCTAAAAGCGAGTTACTAAATGTTGCCTTCAGAATAACGTTATGATAAACTAACGTTATATATATATATATATATATATATATATATATATATATATAGGGCCGTAGCTGGTGCTAAAAAAACACCGGGAACAGAGAAAATTGCCCGGATTTATTTGTTGACAATGTGATGATATCATCAGTGTCTGTCATCCGTTTCCAGAAACTATAATTTTTGCGGATTTTTTCGGCTATTCCAATGGAAATTAGGCACAGAACGTGAACGAAAGCAGGAAATCGGGTTCGAACTTTCTGAGTATAACCAGTCTTTTCTCCCAAAATTAATAAATAAACAGATTTTTACTGCGTTCATTCGGATGTTTTCTTCGTTTTTCTTTCTTTCTTTCTTTCTTTCTTTCTTTCTTTCTTCGTGAATTGTTTAGTTTGATTTCTAACGAAGACACTTTTCTGTGCCCGGATTCTCACTATGATTGGATCGGATCCGTGCCCGGTGTGCTCACAAGTCAAATACGGGCACATATATATATATATATTAAAAAAACTTTCAAAAAATACATGTGTCGTATGAACATTTTTGCAAAATATGTTTGTATATATATATATATATATATATATATATATATATAATATTGCTGAAGAAGCGAAATTTTTCTCACTGAAATAGCTATTAAACGTACGTAGACTTCGGAATTTTTTAATATAATATTATATATATATATATATATATAAATTTATATAAAAATAAATTAAAATATTTATAAAAAATTGTTTTTGATTGTTGCTGAAGAAACGAGATTTTTCCCGCTGAATTAGCTATTCAACGTATGTAGAATTCGGAATTTATATATATATATATATATTATTGAGTATCAAAGCAGCGAGTCAACAAAGTAACAATGGGGTACTAATATACAAATACCAGTATACACGTCCTGAGAATTAATCTTATTTGTGTGTAGCAGGTACATGTAGCAAGTTCTTGTGCGCTACATAGTGATCTGACAAAAGCAACACTTGACTTTTCATGTAGATCGCTAGGCCGTTATCCGACTGAGAATATTTCTAGTTATTTCCATGTGACTTTCTGTCGGCATGAACAGAGATGAACAAGGCGTCAACAACTGGAACGCAAAATCGGCGCAGTGAACACACTCAACAGTTCTTAGTGCAAGGGACTCGAAGCTATATGCGCTGAATATGAAGGCCTTACTGAGAAATCACGCCGTATAGTAACAGAGAGAACGGCGTTCTGTAAACTCGTAGCATTTTGTATAAAGTTTTGCATAAGATTCTACAATTTTGTATGTCAACAATTCAAATCTTCTTAGATACCGCCACACCGCGTTCACAGGGTTGAATCATCCTCATTGTCTTCGTATTGCAAGAAGATAAGGACGAACTTCCACTCAGCTTTTTTGGGACTGTTACATTGTTGAACAGATTCATGAGAGAATGCTGATTAATTTCGCTTTTAACCCTCTTCAAATATAAAGGAAAGCTTTATGTATCCAACATATAGCTAAAATAGCCTCTTCTTACTTCCTCCTTTTAAAACCCTTTGTATGTTGCGCTATCCTGAGTTACTCTTGGGCTTTGGATTTACTAAATATGGTATATACAGAAAAACGTGTTCCAATAAGAGATCATCCCAAAGAACTGTGATTTTGACTCATCTAAGAGATGTCTTAATCTCTTTAAATCATTTCTGTCCTTTTATTGCAACAACTTTATTAGAACTTTCTACTTTGAAGGGCTCTTGAGCTTCGCATTCGTAGAAAAATACTACAAAATTAAACATGCAGTATATAAATACAGATTTATTTGGCTAAAGATCAACTATCAATCCATAAACGACCGTCGAATAGAAATTTATAATCTGCTAGCCAAAACACAAGGGTTGACATAAACACGAAACATGTAAGATAGAGGTTAGTAGCCCCTCCCATCAGGTTTCATCTGACTCGCGAATATTTTTCCGCCTTGCCTATTCAAGCATAGCAAGGTATTTTTCTTTTGTTGTTGATTGTATTAGTTATTATCCTGTTATTTCTGCAGTAAAATAAAGAATATTGTTTAAATAATATAACATTAATTTTAAAGAAAGCAGTACAGTCTCCAGACCAAGGCAGTCTTCTGGACGAAGCGGTCTGAGGTCGAGACAACTTTTTTATAGCACCTTTGATATCATGACCCTCCTCCAAGACACTGAATGCCTTTCTGGCCCGCTCTCTTTAAAAGGACGCCGACACCAGATATACGATTATAATAACTTTGTTAAATTTCAGGATCATGAAAATCGACTTATACACAATCTAATATCGACTTATACTCAAGCTTATACGCAAAGTCCTTTCTGTAGCTTATTAATATGTTTCTTGGCTTTGCAATTTCTTGAGCGTGTTTACCTCCACATCCGTTCTAGTCTACTCGATGCCAACAATTTTGTGAAAAGAAACAAAAAGGCCAAACAATGGGCAACTCATTACAAAAGTCAGTCATATTCCAAGACAATGCAAAATGCTCGGCGTGGAAGCAGACACACCGCCGTTGGCAAGCAGCCATTGTGTTTGGTACCGAATCCCCACTTTTCTTCCAACGACTTGATTCCGCTTTCCTCACCAGCATGACCCTTAATCACCAAGCGTTACTACTGTTCTCAGCCAACAAACTTCTCAAAAACTCCAGACATAATGCAACCATTTTTGTTTTGCATGAGGAATATTGAGACTACAGCGAAAATCATAAATAAGTACCATATATAAAATATTTTTTAGGCACTCGATTGTCTAAAATTGTTGTTATTAATATGAAAATTCAGCCGATTTAGTTTTCAGCCCTCGCCAGGTGTAGTCCGTGAGAAAAAAACAACATACTTATGGACAAAGACAAATTAGTTTAATGTTTTTTTCTGAGACGAATAATTGCCAATAAAATTGGAGCATATTGGATATGAGTTATATATATATTATATATATATATATATATATATATATATATATATGTATGTGTGTGTGTGTATGTGTGTTTTTTGCATCGAATGGACGTGAGATCAATCCTTGCATCAGGTAGTGAAACACAGGTTCAGCAAGAATGAACAATAACAGACATCAAAGCGGCAAAATAAGTCAATGACTAACAGATATCCCATATCAGCCAAACAATAGTAGACCAGATGATGACCAACGGATACTTATGAAAAACGCAGTCTATAATAACATTTTATGGACCAAGATTAGAACAGTAGTTAAAAATATTAGAATTATATTTGCAACTAACTTTCTAAATATCGATTTTTATTAGCACTGCTTATATATATATATATATATATATATATATATATATATATATATATATATATATATATATATCCTGGGTAAAAGCAATCGGATGTCTAAACGTACTGATGAGCTGTGATACAGCGAAACAGATCTGTATGCCAATGACTATTTACGCTCTCACACCCTGATTGAGCACTCTGGAAGAATGTTAGGCAATGAAAAAACAGTAGCTACTGTAGCATCTACGCATTGCTCATTCAGTAATAAATTAGAGTACTCTAACTACTTGCGTATGATACTTTACACGCTAAAACTCTGCCTTCTTCTACCGAGCGCCTATAGCTCAGAGGTAGAATCGCTGACTGACACCAATTCGGTCGGTATTCAATCATGGGTTAAAGCAATCGGTTGTCTAACCGTATTGATGAGCTGTGATACAGCGAAACATATCTGTCTGCGGATGACTATATATATATATATATATATATATATATATATATATATATATATATATATGTATTACAACCCCAACAGCAATAATTCGTAAAAGCAAAGGAAAACTATATTTCTGAGATTAGGTATTGCTACTATTTAGACTCTTACCGTTGTTAGGTATATTTATCTTTATTTGTCTTATTCACGACTCTTCGGCCGTCTTACGCTCCGCCCTTCTTCAGGTAATATACGTGGAATTTTCAAACTGAACCATCTTCCGCGTTAGATTGTTCTAGTTCCACGTGCCATGCAATTTCTTGATATCTCAGTTATCTCCCTTTATTGTTCAGGTATTGAACTTACAACCCTTTGGATCAGGTCACTGAATACTTCAAACAACGCTTTTTCTCCCCTGGACCTGAACGACAGATTGAACAATGTCAGTAAATTAAATGTCAGTAAATTATGCATGATACACGTTTAAGCGATAATATCTCCGAAGAGACATGACCGGCTGGGCAGAATACTTTCCCGCAGAAAATTTCCATTACTTTTTGTCCATTCGAAAATAATGATAGCGGACTGTAGACTGAGTTAGGTTTACATGTGCTATTCACATGATGTTTGTTCATTCTAAATTTCAACTTATTCAAACGATACACACACAGACACGAACACGAACACACACAGACACGCACGCACGAACACGAACACACACAGAGACGCACGCACGAACACGAACACACACACGCACGAACACGAACACACACACGCACGAACACGAGCACACACACGCACGCACGCACGAACACGAACACACACACGCACGTACGAACACACACACACGAACACGAACACACACACACACACACACACACGAACACACGAACACGAACACAGACACACGAACATGAACACACACACGCACGAATAGGAACACACTCACACGCACGCACGAACACGAACACACTCACACGCACGAACACGAACACACACACACACGCACGTACGAACACGAACACACACACACGAACACGAACACACACACACACACACACAGGGGAAATTTTAAAAAGAATAATCGAGAAATTACACTGTACATCACACTCCGATCTCTGGTTCAATAATATCAACAAAAAATCTAAATCCACTTTCCTTAAATATGATATTGTAAATTTTTATTCTTCAATATTGAAAGACCTTTTAGATAATTGTATTACATTTTTTCTTACAATTATGTAGAAATCAACGACAGAATTATAAAAAAAAACGACAGAATTAATAAAATTAATTTAGCCGCTAGGAAATCCATTATTAACTTCGACCATTCCACATGTACAAAACAGGACAGTGATAGTTTTGATTTACCTTGTGAGAAGATGATTCAGCTTAGGTTGCTGATCCTTTAGGAATCTATATATTAGACATCTTAAGTAAATTTTTAGACCATAAATATATTTGGTTATATAGTGATGAGGGCCTTATGTTTCTCCTCAATAGTAATGGACCATTAACAAATAGAATCAGTAAAATATCATTAGGGCCTTTAATTTTCTTGGTTTTAAAGTTGCCTCATCCAACCTTAAAATAGTTAACTACTTGGATATTACTCTTAACCTAAATGACGGCTCCCCCCAGCCTTACTTCAAGGAAAATAAGAACTCCAGTTATATTATTATCATTTCTAATCACTCAAAAATTATTATACAACAGATACCCAACATCATAAATACTAAAATTAACCGTTTATCATCCAACGTCAAAGTTTTCAATGAAAAAGGCCGGAGCGAACAACGGCCGAAACGTCGTACAAATGACAACAAAGATGAGGACAATTGTTCAAATAATGTAAATAGTGTAAATAATAACTTGTATCAGAAATATTAAAAAAATATATTAATACATATACATATTAAACTTTCAGTTTAACAGATTTGAATTTAAATTCAAATCAATTAAAATATGAAATTTGAAATATGCATTTGATGATTGCATAACGCATGAAACTCGTGTCATATTTATTAATATATCTATACACATATATGTACATACACACATTTTATATATACACACATATATACACATACACACACATGTATATATACACAATCATATATATATATATATATATATATACACATACACACATATGCACACTATATATATATATATGTACATACGCACACAGACAAATACACATATACATACATAAAGTTATTAACCTCACACCATTAACTCAATATAAAAATAACGAAATTAAAATATTTGCAGTCAGTTGCTGAAATCTGAAGAATGGACCGAAAATTAAACTACAGAGTCAAGAGCTTGGATATAATATCAATCAGCTAAATGACGAATTTTATTTGTTTTTGGCACACACACACACACACACACACACACACACACACACACACACACACACACACACAAACAGATACATATATATATATATATGTGTGTGTGTGTGAAAGAAAGAGATCAGTTACAAAATTGTTGTCATTCGTTGATGATTTTACTTAGTTATAATCCGACATATTGTTACATGCATCCAGTAATTATGTCGGCATGCAACTGATAAATGTTTATGTTTGATAAAAAAAAAAAGAAAAGTAAAATAAAAGAAATTCTCGGGTTTATTGCTTAAATGAATGAGGAAAGACACTAGCTCGTGTGTTTGGCCAGAAAATGGAATAAAACATCTCGAACAAAAAGCGAAATTTTTTCTCAAAAGAAAGCAGAAAAAATACAAAAAGCGATAAACAATTTCGACTGAGTCGAAAGAAAAATTACACTCGACGTCAAATAAAAGATGTTTACGCCTTTGATTAACACTACTTTGTAAGAATCGGACGAGTTAACTATAAAGTACAGGTGGATTTGTTGACATCAACGTGTGAAACTGAGTGAGAGTTAATGAGATTTGGGTGATAACACAAGACATACTCAATATTAAATTAGAACAATAAACCAGTACTTATTTAAAAAAAAATAAGTGTTCCATTTCTGTTGTCAGCATTTCCTAAAAGGTTTTATTTTTCTGTAAATGATTGCATTTTATTTTTAATAAACCAGTACTTATTAAATAATATAAGTGTTCCATTTTTCTCGTCAGCAGTTCCTCAAAGGTTTAAGTTTTTTGTATATGATTGCATTTTATTTTTTTTACCATTGTGTCGGCAACTGCTACGTATTAAAGGTCAGTGTGTATTTTGTTGCGTGAAAAGTGCAAAAAACACATTAATTTTGATACAGTAGCTTGTAAACTGTTGTTATTAATGAATGAAGGGTGAGTAAGAGTTTAATTTGAAACGAACGTAGTCAGTCGTTCGTTTTCTAAAAAGACTTACAAAATTACTCGGGCATAAGACATGGGCAGTCAATTAATATTTTACTTATTTGTTTCAGAGTCAAATCCTCTTATTACCAACGGCAAAAGCTCTTAGTCCTGTTTAAAATCACAAGAGAATTTTAATATTTTTTTTCAATTCCCCCAGAGCAATAAAACCATTAAAACAGTATCACTGAGAGAAAACAATAAAAGATGAATTAATAAGACAGAGGATGATGACGCTTTTACAATTTTGAAGACAAAAGCGGAAATGAGAAAATCGGAAGACAATTACACAAGTGCAAAGTGCGAGAAAAAAAAAACTGTTAGCATAGAACCAACAGTTACATTTAGACAATAAGGAGGTGTTGCCATTAGTCTAGTAATTGGCTTAAATTCTTATGCATCAAAGAAGACATCTCATCCTAACAATTCTTCTTCTTCTATGTGTCCTACCCTTCCAGGACGTAGGTGATCATGGCTTTCCACGTCTCCCTATCCGTCGTGGCTCTTAGCACTCCTTCTCCCGTTACACCATGCAACCCTCGTTCCATCATCCACCTGCTCAAGCCCATAAATTTAGAATATAAATGTATAGAAACTATAATGGCCACAAAATGAGGGATCAGTTTATATACTGATTATAATATAGATTTGATCCCTCACTTTAGAGCCACATCATAATTTCATATAAACAATTGGCATATATCTTCTTCTATGTGCCCTATCCTTAGGCGATCATGGCTTTCCACGTGTCCCTATCCCTGGTGGCCCTTAATATGTTTTCTCCTGTTACTCCACGCAACCCCCGTTCCGTCATCTACCTGATCAGGCCCTTCAAATATGTTATCCGCTGCCTTCCTCTGTCTCTTTTTCCTTCTATCTGGTCTGTCAGTATCAGATTCTCCAAGCGTTCCTTCCTCATTGCCTGTCCCAGGAACTTCAGTTGTCTCTTCCTGATGCTCATTATTAGTTTTCTTTATGTTGCCATTCTTTCTAAAACCTCATCACTGCTCACATGTTCAGCCAATGATAACCGCAGCATCCTTCTGTAAAACCATATTTCCGTTACTTCAAGTTTTTTTCTCATCTTCGATTATATTGTCCATCATTCACTGCCATATTGATGAACTGACATCACATAGCAATCTAGCATTCTCTTCTTTGTTTCTAGTGAATTGTTCTGTTTTAGTACTGGAACGCATCCTTCGCTATGCAAATTCGCCTTTGGATCTCTGTGTTGCAGTTTCCATCTCCTGTTAGAACAGATATTTACATTTTTTTACCTCCTTGATTACAGTATCCCCTACCATTTTTTGGCATTTTGAGTTGTTCTTTTTGCTGATGACCAGGCATTCAGTTTTCTTGCTGTTTATTGGTAGTTCTTTTTTGTCACTCTCCTCAGCTACCTTCTGTAAGAGGTCTTGTAGTTTTCTTTCCGTGTCTGCAATCAGCACTAACAATTACCATGAAAATATTTGTAGAAAAGGCACAGAGAAACTGTTATTTAGATATGCATTCTCATTGCTTATTGAGACCTTGAGTCAGATTGAGTAAAGCAATAATGTAACTCTATTTTCAGATCGCTTGTATTAATTTTAAGTGATTTACAAGATAAGAAGAGATTTCTATAAAATTTGAGATTACAATTATTTTTGTCGGGTAAAGTAGCCGAAATGATGCAAGTAGAAACTACAGGTGCATTGTACAGTGAGTGCCAACTTGTTTTTTAACGAATGTGGCTCTTGGTCAAAATACGGTCTTGAGAATTTCTTGTGCTCTGATTACCAAGACAGCTGGTACAAGCAAGCAAACAATAAAAAGAAGTGGGTTTTCCTCTCACTTCTGCTGGATGTTGAAAAGTTAAATGTAATTATTTTCAATAGGAGCTGGTAAGAGTTATACAGCGAGTGAAATGGAAACCCTATAGATCACTTTCCCATTCTGGTGTGGATACCTGTTAGAAAATCCAGGGCGCAAGAAGAAATTAGTTAGTTGGGCCCGGTGATTGGAACAAGGCGGTATTCGTCATTATATGAGGCTAGTGGATGGCGGTTAGAATAATACGGTCGGGCTAAAACAAGGCCTGCGGATAGAAAGAAGACGGGAGAGAGATATATTACAAGAGACAGTCAGTCCAAATTCAACCGACTAAAAGTTGAATAAACCATCGTTCCGTGGAAATAATACAACACGAATATTATCGTGTAACTGAAATACCAGCCAACTGATATTTCTTTTTCGTCAGTTGCTTGATTGTAATCTTGTATCTATTCGATATATATAAATATATATAAATCTACACCGTGTCGTTGCGGTCTTAAATCCGGTTTTCATTATACACCAATCCATCGCATGTCTGAACCAGCCTCGTCAAGTGATAATAAGCAATCCTGCATTGGCACATCCAAAACCAACAACACAACGTAGTGGAATCGACTAAAGTTCAGGAAGTTCAGGAGTAGTTTTATAGTAATATTGTGACGAGTATATTTTAATACGACAAAAATACTGAATAAAAGCCATCAAGCAAATCTTTGAGACAAATAAGAAATTTCTGATTTTTCAAGCCTTTTCTTTATCTTTGAGGAGATTGTCCAGCATTCCATGTCATACAGATGCACAGATATCACGTAAGATTTACCAAGCATACACTTATTATTAATTCCTCTTCCCAATGTTAAGTATAATTTCACTTTTAGTTTCCATTTTCTTCAAAAACACGTCCAAAGCAGGTTTGATTTATGGTATCATTTCATTCTTTACAAGTACATTTCTGTTGCTTCAAGTCTCTTCTTCATCTAATAGAAAATTGCCCAGTATTCAGCAAATAGTAGAACAGATATCATGTAACAGATTTACCAAGCCTACCTTCCTAATTACGGCCCCACCCAAAAACTTTAACTGCTTCTTCCTAATGTTAAGTACAATTTAACTTTTAATTTCCATTTTCTACAAGTGTTGCTGCTTTGTGGAACATATTCCTGAGTGTGTTAATTCTCCACAAAAATTTACCATTTAGAGTATTCATTCTACACAAAATCTGCCATCTTGAGATTTCTAATATTGTTACTAATATTGCTCAAAATGATTATTTCTCGACCACTACTATAAATGCAGTTCAAGTCTAAGATTAAAAATACTTCTTCATATGCTGTGTCTCTTCAGGACGTAGGCAATGATGGACTTCTACTTTGCTCTGTCTCTTTACGCTTTTTTGATATATTAAACCATGCTCCGCCATCCATTTGCTCAGACCTATTAAATAAGTCTCGCGGTGCTTTCCCCTGTCTCTCCTTCGTTTTATTCGTCCTTTGAGTATTAAATTCTCCGGGCCCGCCTTCCTCACTACGTGTTCCAGGAACATTATCTGTCTCTTACTGATGCTATGTATAAATTTTATTCTCGTTTACGTCATCTCCAACACTTTATCGCTGCTCACGTGCTCATATGTTTACTGCTTCCAGCCTCTCCATCATTCTTTATGAAATCGTCCAACATTCAATTCCCTTACAGAAATACAGATATTACATAGCAATCCATCGCATTTTTCTTTGTTTTCAATGAGATTTTTCTGTCTCTCTGTACTCTGGTGAACTTTTGAAATACGTTTTTGACTTTTCCAATGCGTCTTTGGATATCAATGTCGCATTTTCCATCCTCTGCCAGAACACTTCCTAAGTATTTTAGTTTCTTTATAAAATCGTCCAACATTCAATTCCCTTACAGAAATACAGATATTACATAGCAATCCATCACACTTTTCTTTGTTTTCAATGAGATTTTCCTGTCTCTTTGTACTCTGGTGAGCTTTTGAAATACGTTTTTGACTTTGCCAATGCGTCTTTGGATATCAATGTCGCATTTTCAATCCTCTGCCAGAACACTTCCTAAGTATTTTAATTTCTTCAATTGCTTTATTTTAGTTTCTTTTACAGGTAGTTGGCATTTTGGGGTCTTCTTTTTGCTGATAAACATATATTCAGTTTTCTTGAAGTTTATACTCGGTCCTTTCTTCTCGCTTTCTTTTGCTACCTTCTGTAGATGTTCCTGCATTTTCATTTCTGTGTCTGCTATCAGCACATTGCCATCTGCATATCTTACATTGTTAAGATTGTGAATCTTGGCAAGGATTCTATTTCTTTTAGAATTGATTCGCTGTATATGTTGAATAGATCCGGTGAGAAAATACATACTTTTCTATTTTTTATACCTACTGAATTCACTTCCTAAACGTGCAGAAGCGGTTTGATGCCAGTATAGATTCTTTATTATCCTAATGTCCTCTCCGAAAATGTCCCGGTTGTCGAGCATCTCTTTCAAGTCTTTGTGGCGTACTTTGTCAAACGTTTTTTACGTAGTCTATAAAGCACAGATAAAGTTCCTTCTGTATTTGTATTGCAATCTGAGCATGAATATTATATTCCTTGTTCCGGTATCTTTAACGAAGCCACGCTGTTCTTGTCGTATCTCTGGGCCAATTCTATTGTGCGCTCTGTTCATTAAAATACGGATGATCAGTTTTGCTGTGTGTCTCATTAAGCTGATTATTACATGAAGTTCATTCCTTTGCACCTCTTTCCTTAGGTGGTATGAAAATTGATTTGCTTAGGCCCTCTGGTTTATTGCCACTGTCGTAGAGTGAGTGTGTGAGTGAGTGAGTGAGTTTTACTTCACGGCATATCAACACCTCTGTGAGTCATTTAATGGCAAAAAGGTGGAGTATTAAGGCACTTGTTTTAATATTCGGTTATAGTGAGAAAGTTAATTTAGTCAGATTTTAATGAAAATTTTGTTTTTATTCTTTTTTATTTTAGAAAACTGAAAATGTCTTCTAGTTTCGGATTCAAAAATGTTTTGCTGAGAATTTTTTCATCCAAATTTGTGTTGTGGTAATATTTTTTCTTCAAAAATGTATATTTTTCTATCAAAGTTTATTTTTATGTATATATATTTCTATAAAAGCATTTTTATACTTTCATAGTGCTTTGACCCCAGTTTGGGGGTTAACTATTTGCCCATACCTGGGACCCTAACAGGTGTTACCAACCGGGGTTAGGGTGGACCTGAGAACAACAGCAATTAAGAGGTAGCTCCATGCTCCTCACAACCTCCCAATCAGACGACTTGCTGCAGGATGCAGTTTACCGTCATGCCCAGCACAAGCCACTGTCGGAGAATTCGTTTATTATTTCTGTCATCCTGTCTACACAAAAGCCTTCTAAGACCATCATCATCTGTATTAAAATTTCGACTGGTCCTGTTGTTTAGTTTCTGTTCAATTTGGTCATTGACAATTCCACGGCGGTTTTAATTATTTCTGGTCCATCCGTATTTTTCTCCATTGTTGGTTGCTCTCTTATGGCCTCCCTCACCAAGCCTTGAAGTCTCGGTATTCTGGGATCTCCTCTTTGTATGTAATAATGGACTCAACTGAGAGTACATATGATGCTGCCTATAGAGAAAACGACAGTTGAAAGTTGGTGAGTAGAGTTAGTTGGAGAGTTAGATGGAACTGGATCTGGAATCACAATTCTAGTTGCCGTTGTTATAAGCTCCACTCAGCAAGAATCAGTTACCTGGACATACTATTTCACGTCAAGACTGTATATATTTATTTTGACTAATAGTATTCTTAAATTAACTAACCCGCGTTCTAGTTTGTATATTACGTTCAATATAACCTACTTTTTCTATCTCCATATCTGTTTTTATTATTTATTATTTTGTGCGGTTCCACACCCGGAATCCACAACACTCAGACTTGCGTATATGTGTGTTGCGTGCGTCAACTAGTCGTATGTTAACTGGACCGGTTGCCTGCCGTTCTGTCCAAATATGTTAAAAAATGTTGATGATCTGTCATATCTTTTACTCCCCCCGCCACGTTGTGATTTCTGATCTCAAAATGAGTTGAGGATTCAAAGGACGGTCATTTTGTGACGTACTCGGCGACAACTGCAAATAAAGAGGCGGAGTGTGTGCACAATTTAGGAACAAGGGAAAACAGACAGGAGCCAAAAATATAACGAGATAGCAGCAAAAGCCAGTCTATATAAATTAATGATTATATTCGTAAACCTTTGTACAGCAAAAGAGAGGGAAAAAAGGAATTCATAAAAGAATATAATAAAAACACATTACAACTTTTCACAGAGTCCACAAATTCCTGCCTGCTACTATGTCTACTTGTCGTTAGAGGTAAAACAATCACAGATTCTTTATGCTATCCTTTCCTTTTCTCTCTGCTTAGCAGCCATGGATGTGCCTTTTAGTGTGGGGAGAGAGTTTTGCTTTTGAACGCTTGTTATTGTGAAACACAACTATTTCTCACATAATAGACCCTCCCTCCTTTATTATAAGAGTTAACAGGAAGTTAACTCGAGAAGTTATTGGGAAGTTCTTAGGAGTTCTTAGAAGTTCTAGACAGTTCTTTAGAGTTCTATTGAAGTTCAGTAGAACTATTAGGTAGTTCCAGTTTGGACATAGTCGGACTAAAGCAGTTGATATTAGTCAGCAGTTAGCCGAATACTAAGGAGTCAGCTTTCAGTTGACGATTACCAAGTTCCTAACATTTAGGGTGCGTTAAGTCGGTTAGCAACCGTCATAGCACGGTTATAAATTTCAGTACGAAAAACTACTCCACAATGACGCTCTAGGCCGAATTTCTCTTGTCTCGGGCGTCTTTTCTATCATTCAAATCCGTTTTGCTTTTTGTTAAAAATACTTCGATATGGTGCAGGGCTGGCCGACAACCGGGGTGTTTTTCCCCAAAAGTCTAATGCCAATTTCGTGTATCTGGCGTTAATCACTCGTAACGATTTCGTGCCAATGTCTGCTGGCCTGAAGCATTGGAGATAAAGGTTGTTGATTTTCTACATTGATATGCCAGCGTTAATCACAATTCCTCTAAACACATTGGTGGTCCTTTTCGAAGTCAGGCAATAATTTAGACTCGGTCGGTCTTTATCGCTTTTCCATTTTTTTCTTTTTTAATCATATCACCCCAAGCAAGGCGATAACGCCACTGATGCGCAGGGGGCTACGTAAGGGTAAAAAGAATGGTAAAGAGAAAGCCGGAAACCACATCCTAAACAGGGAACAAGGGATGAGCCTCTTCACCTGTTCAATAGACGTGGGTGGAGTGTGAACAAGGCAATAGTTTAGTCTATCTATGAAACGGGCGATAGTTTAGTCTATCTAATGAACCGGGCGATAGTTTAGTCTATCTATTTTGGTTCTTAATTTCTCCTCCCGGACTTCTCCCTGTCCATAGTCTTCTTGAATGCTGTTGGAACAAGGTGTTGGCTATTATCTGGTCATTTGCTCTGCACCACGGCTATTGCGGTTTCCTAGTCCGAAATTGCCGACCGTTTCACCTTTTCTCCCTTGGCCAACTATAGCAGTCAGGTTTTCCATGATAATTCTGATTTCTTGTGATTTGCTCTGTGCCTTGGCATAATCTAGCATGGAGTAGAAGGATTCGTTTTCTTCTTCGGTACTTTGTGTTGTTGTTGTATAGACTACTATTAGTGATATATTGAGAGGCCTTCTTTTCAGTTTAACTACTAGAAATTTTCAGTTAAAATTTCAGATATCTAGCAGTATCCCATAACGCATTTGCTTGTGTTTTTATCCAACATAACGCCGATTACTTTTTCATTATTTTTCCCTCCTGCGTATATAATTCTGTAGTCGTCACTGATGAAGTCTCCATTGTTTGGCCATCTCGTTTCACATATGGGTAAAATGCTTATGTTTAATCTAGTCACCTCCTGCTTCACGTTTTCCAGCTGTTTACAGTTGTTCATGGTTCTGACATTCCAGAATTGAAAAGTTATTTTTGCTTGTTACGAAGAATCGCAGGTAAACAATCTGCTGACACTTGTCGCACATGTCATTACATTCCGGGCGAGGGATAAATTCTGACGAAATTTGTAACCTTTACGCCGTTAAGGCTCACAGTCGCAGGATGAAGGTCCGATGACACCTGTATCGCATGTCGCTCCTTACCCGACGAGGAGTCAGTTTCGTTAGGCTTAACCCCCTTCACGCCATTAGGGTTTATAATATTATTTCGCAAATCCATAAATATACGTGAGAGGAATAGTGGCGTGGTTTGTCGTTGCCTTCTCCACGGCGTTTTTTTTCTAGACACTACCCCCAGTTAGCTGTCCGTTGATTCTCAACAGTTCATCTGTCCTTTGTAGACACAATTATTAGTACTACTGGGTTGCTAACATTCACTGAGACAAAAAAAACAAAACAAAACAAAAAAAAACAAAAAAACAAACAAACAAACACAGCAAACAAAAACACACACACACATACAAAAACACAATACTCGAATATTTTAAAGAAGAGGCACAGGAGAAAAGTGAACAAAATTATGTAAATTTAAATATATACTTAGTATAAGTCCAAATAACCATTTTAAGAAATAATAATGCGTATTCAGATTAATATTAGTTTCCAGTAGACAAAAGGCTTATTTAATATGAAGTATTATTTCGATTTGAAGGATATTAAAATTATCATTTTAAACTGGCAACCCAGGCGACCTAGAATAGAAGTGAGAGAAAACTTTCTGCGACTTTCCCTTTCACAAGATATCATTGGTCTGCCAACGGGTCAATTACCCCAAGAGATATGGTGGGTAGGGGAAGATAAGAAGGTAGATCAGACACAGCGTTAGTGGCGTTTTTCAAAAAAAAAAAAAAAGGGAAAGAGAAAAAAATACTTAAAAAAGACGGCATCGGTGAAAATGAAATCAGACCATGAATAGTAGAAACAGACCTATAGAAGAGGTGAATACACTTCGATTTAGAATATTGCCAGTAAACATAAATTTTACTTAGCTCGTGAATTACCTTAAATAATCAGATAATTAAAAAAACAGAAAATAAAACATCAAAATTACGTTTATAAATTGGCAACTTAGAAGACGTAAAACAGAAATGAGAGAAAACTTTCTGTGACTCTTCCTTTAGCAGGCAATCCTAAATATCCTTATAATTTACCATTCTTATGTCCATAAAATTATTGGGTTCATTAATAATCTACCTGGAGTTACTCTTGAGTCTTGTATTGGGTGTATAATATCATAAAAAATGTTTATCCGTACTAGAAATAATCTTGAAGACTAAATACCATTACGTCTCGAGAAAACTTGAACTTAGTTCAAGTAAAATAATCTGCAAACTCAGTTAAATATTTCGCAACGACAACGAGTGCTTTCTACATTAGATAAAAACTGTTTCTCATATAAAGCATATAAAGCATATAACGACGAAAGATGTTCGTAAGGTTAGAGTAAAAATATATTTTGGTAATTAAGCTAGCAAAAATTTGAAAAGGGCAACGCTAAGAAGATTAAGAATAAAACCAAAAGAGCTAAACTGAAGTCAGTCAGTTAAGTGCCATACGTGATACACGCTTGGGCGATCATGTCTCGAAAGAGACATGACTGACTGGGCAGAAGATTATACCGCAGTAGGTTGCCATTGCTTTCTGCGGTAGACTGGTTGCCAACCAAGGCTATAGAACCCAATCTGTCCTGTTATTTGACTTATAGCTAGAGGGTGAAGAGATGTATTATATTATTAAATAGTAATTAGTTGGGGAGCAATTTATTACTTCACAACAATATAAAACTGATCCCCCACTTTATGTTCAGTAGAAACCCTAATCATGTTTTAAACTATCATATTCAGTCAGTCAGTTAAGTGCCATACGTAAAACACGCTTGGGTGATCATGTCTCGAAAGAGACATGACTGACTGGGCAGAAGATTATCCCGCAGTAGGTTACCATTGCTTTCTGTGGTAGACTGGTCGCCAGCCAAGGCTATAGAACCCAATCTGTCCTGTTATTTGATTTATAGCTAGAGGGTGAAGAGATGTATTATATTATTAAATAGCAATTAGTGGGGGATCAGTTTATTACTTCACAACAATATAAAACTGATCCCCCACTTTATGCCCAGTAGAAACCCTAATCATGTTTTAAACTATCATATTCAGTCAGTCAGTTAAGTGCCATACGTGATACACGCTTGGGCGATCATGTCTCGAAAGAGACATGACTGACTGGGCAGAAGATTATACCGCAGTAGGTTGCCATTGCTTTCTGCGGTAGACTGGTTGCCTACCAAGGCTATAGAACCCAATCTGTCCTGCTATTTAACCCATAACTGGAAGGAAGGGACGGATTAATATCTTTCCCAAGGGTATTTGCGCGTAAGTGAATACAATGGATTTAGCTGGAATTCGAACTCGGCTCCCCGGTTTCTCGTTCCGAGCCGATATCCACTGTACCACAACGCACATCCTTATATTGTATCACACCTCACCAGTACGGTTAGACTCTGATTGCTTTTTAACCCAGGATTGAAACCCGACCGAAATGGCGTCAGTCGGCGACTCTACCCCTGGGGTAAATTTAAACTTACTCTGGGTTAACAGAAAAAACTTTAGATTAATTTCTGCGCGGATTAGTAAATATTAAGTCCATTAACTGTAGATTATTTAAAACGGTGAATTAATGTTTCCTGTTATTTCTACACTTTTAATTAAAAAATACTAGCAGTATAGCCCGGCGTTGCTTGAGTGTAATGAAAGCTTTAAAACTAATCTATGGTCCTGGAGCTCAGGCTTAGCCTAAAGAATATTTGTGTGAAGTTTGGTGAGAATCGGTTAAAAATTGTGGATTTTTCTAAAGGACATACAGACAGATAAACAGACACACACACAAACATCTTGCCTTATATATATATATCATCGATTTTCTGCACAATTGTAAGAACTGCAATCTTGAAACTTCTGAATATCGTTTCTTATGTCTTTGTTTATGAGTCTATGAAATGTGATTAAAATAGGACCACTCCTTCTATAACCCGATTTTTTCGATTATCCATTTTCGATATTTATCGGGGGTACCTCGACACAAAACCTAGCTAAGAACACTCACAGACGCTTATAGTACAACTGTGTAAATTTCGGATTCTATAGGTAACGGATACACACACACACAGACAATGTTCCATTTATAAATAAGTTTAGATATTACAGATAAATTCCTTATTAAATTTTAGTTTTTTTCTGACACGTATCTTAGTCTGTCATATGATCAGAAATCCAAAGTTACCAGTCATAATCGGAATGTTCAGTTTTCTGACCATTACGCCATCACTAAGAACCCACAGTAACAAGTAAGTAAACACAAAATGAAATCATAACAAACTGTTGTTTTTATATGCCGACTATATGGCGTTCTCTCGCTATCAAAAACACATTTTGTAAATTCTCCCGAAAGCTTCTAATCCTAATTGATAACTGAAAAATCTTTTTTTCTCTGTTTTCATTGGCCTTGCAAAAAGAATTCATTTGCATAATAATCATTTCCTGGAATTGCAAAAGAAACTCTCAATAACTGGCAATGGAGAGTGCGTTTTTAAACCGCGTAAAACGTTATAATCTATTTGTTTTTATATTTCTGGACTAAATAAATAAGTCGAACAAGAAAACCTTCCAGATATTCTAACATCTGATAGCACTTATATGATATTTTATTTGCTACTCAATTTTGTTATTTTACATACATCATAACGTAAGCTTTGAAAACCGTTACGGAATCAAAAATTTTAAATTGTGAATATACGATAGATTTCACAGAAATGGAATCACTTCGACTAATTTACAAAACAAACCCAATGCTATAAAAACATTAGATTGTTCGATTAAAATAGTATGTCATTTACTGAGGGCGTCATATTTCTACCAACTTTACGATCACGCAAGCTATGTTCAGAAATTGTGATACTGCCTGATAATTGGGTAAATCGGGTTGCTAAGTTCGAATTCCAGTTGAATTCCTTGCATTCACTTACACACAAATACCCTTGGGAAAAGTATTAATCCGTCTCTTCCCTCCACTTATGGGTTAAATAATAAGACATTTAGTGAGTAATAAACTGATCCCCCACTAATTACTATGTAATAATATAATACATCTCCTCCCCCTCTAGCTATGAGTCAAATAACAGGACAGATGAGGGTTCTATAGCCTTGGCTAGCAACCAGTCTAACGCATAAAGCAACGGCAACCTACTACAGGATAATGTTCTGCCCAGTCAGTCATGTCTCTTTCGAGACATGATTGCCCAAAGCGTGTATCACGTATGGCACTTAACTGACTGACTGAATATGATAGTTTAAAACATGATTAGGGTTTATAATGGGCATAAAATGGGGGAATCAGTTTCATATTGTTGTGAAGTAATAAACTGATCCCCCATAATTACTATTTAATAATATAATACATCTTTTCACCCTCTAGCTATAAGTAAAATAGCAGGACATATTGGGTTCTATAGCCTTGACTGGCAACCAGTCTACCGCAGAAAGCAATGGCAACCTTCTGCGGGGTAATCTTCTACCCAGTCAGTCATGCCACTTTCGAGACATGATCGCCCAAAAGCCTATATCATGTTTGATACTTAACTGACTGAATTAGATTAATAAACTGTCCCGACCAAGTCCTTATAGCATCCACCTCGTTTCTTTTCCGGGCGTAGACGATTATGGCGCTCCACATATTTCAGTCTCTTGTAGCTCTTAATAGGTTTTGTTTTATTCTTTATTTCTCCCAAATTTTGTTCTACTATCCATTTACGCAAATTCATTATGTATGTTACGTGCTTTTTCCCTATGTTCTTCATTCCCTTATTGTCTTGTGAGTATCAAAATTTCGAAGTCTTTGTTTCTCATGACGCATCACAGAAATTTCAACTGTTTTTTCTTGATGTTAAGTTTAAGTTTCGTTTTTGGTTTCATTCTCTAAAAACTTGTCGTTGTTTGGTTTATGGCATCCACAGCATCTTTATGAAGAATACTATTCCTTCCTGTTTTTTCTTTATCTTCGAAGAGATTGTCCAGCATTCACTGCCATACAGGAGGAAAGATCTCAGTTCAGCACTTTTATTAATTTTTAACGAAATTCTTTCCGTCTTGTATTAATCTGCTTAGCATTTGGAATTATCTTTGGCGATCCCGCCAAAGATTATAAAAATAAAAAAGTGAGCAAAATCGTTCGTGTCACAGATGTTATCCTTTAGAAGCCTATCGGGATAGAGTGACATTGATATCACTACAAATGAGCAGGAAAAAGAGTGAACGCTGACATCTTAATTCTTTAAAATTAAAATTTAATTTTTTAAAAATATTTGTTAGGTGATATAGTGTAAACAATATTATTTTCAAAGGTTTTTATGTTTTGTTCTTCTTCTTCTTCTATGTGCCCTGTCCCTTCAGGACGTAGGCGATCATGGATCTCCACGTCTCCCTATCCCTTGTGGCTCTTAGTATGTTTGCTCCTGTTGCTCCTGGCAACCCCCGTTCCGTCATCCACCTGATCAGACTCTGCAGATATGTTATCCGCTGCCTTCCTCTGTCTCTCCTTCCTTCTATCTGACCAGTCAGTATCAGGCTCTCCAGGCCCTCCTTCCTCATTGCATGTCCCAGGAACTTCAGTTGTCTCTTCCTTTTTGTTGCCATTCTCTCCAACACTTCGTCGTTGCTCAGTCCACGATATCCGTAGTATCCTTCTGTAGAACCACATTTCGGCCGCTTCCAGTTTTTTCCTCATTTTCGATGATATTGTCCAGCATTCACAGCCGTACTGAAGAAATGACATCACGTAGCAGTCTAGCACTCTTTTCTTCGTTTCTATTGAGATCTTCCTGTGTATTAGTATTTTGCTCATCTTCTGGAACGCGTCCTTTGCCATGCCAATTCGCCTTCGGATCTCCGTGTCGCACTTTCCATCTCCTGTTAGAACACTTCCTAGGTACTTAAATTCTTGGACTTGTTTGATTCTGTTATCCCCCACCTGTATTTGGCATTTTGGGTTGTATCTTTTGCTGATGACCATGCACTCAGTTTTCTTAAAGTTTATTTGTAGTCCCTTCTTGTCACTCTCCACTGCTACTTTCTGTATGAGATCTTGCAGTTTCCTTTCCGTGTCCGCAATCAGTACTGTATCGTCCGCGTATCTTATGTTGTTCAGGTTGTGGCCTCCAGTAATAAATCCTGGTGTGCCATCTAGGGTCCTCAAAATATTCTCGCTGTATAGGTTGAACAAATCCGGTGAAAAGACACATCCTTGTCTTACGCCTTTTTCTATCTTTGTGTATCTACTGAGGTCGTTACCTGTCCATATGCAGGCCATTTGCTGCCAGTAGAGATTCTTGATTATTCTTATATCTTTGCCGAAAATGTCGAGGTTGCCTATCATTTCCATCAATTCTTTGTGCCGTATTTTCTCGAATGCTTTCGCGTAATCAATGAAGCATAGGTACAAGTCTTTCTTCATTTGTAATGCCCTTTCAGAGAGCATCCTAATCATGAATATGGCGTTCCTTGTTCCAGTGTCTTTGACGAACCCGCACTGTTCCTGCCCTATCTCTGGCCTGATTCTGCTTCTCGCTCTATTCATCAGGATTCTGACAATCAGTTTTGTAATGTGACTCATTAAGCTGATAGTTCTGTGTAGTTCACACTCGTTTGCTCCTGGTTTCTTCGGCAGTGCTATGTTGTTAATTATTCATATTGTGATCATAGGGCCTACTTAATATGACAATTAAGTGGGAATGAAAATCTTTAAATGAGTGATATATATTTTGAACATAAGACCTTAATAATAAGTTTATATGATATTTTTCGCATATTTTTTGTGTGCCATTCGTCGGTATGGAGAGACCCCATGGATCTATGCCTAAAGAGTTATTTCTCAGCTGCTGAAGTGACGCAGCATCAGCTATGGCTGTGCAGGCCCACGCGGAATTAATAGTTTCGAATACAATGAATGCAAGAAGAAGTTCTAACACCATTTCAGATTGTTGTTGTCTTTCCGTTATGCACGACTTCCCCTGGTCGCAAGCCTACGTTTCTTCACCCTTCGCGCCAGTCTGAGTAACAAATCACATGCCCAGCGTGAGTGAGTTTTGGCGGTCTCTTCACACTTATCGATAATCCACTGGCCATGCTGTTAAGAATTTCTAACACCTGAAGAAGGTCGGAGCGTACAACGACCGAAACGTCGTAAAAATGGCAATAAATATGTGGACAATAGTTCGAACAATGTAAATAGTGTAAATACTACTATAGGATACAAATCCTATATAATCCATCAACCAACTAAAACACACAAAATAATTTGCACACCCGCAAAATCAGATTCAAACGACTACAACATTTGGGAAAAACCCAAAGTAAAATTGCACACCCGCAAAAAGGGATTCTAACGATTTTGGAAAACCCCAACTGAGAAAAATTCACAAGTCAGTGTGAAAAGCTAATTCTGAATGCTGATTGGATTAAAAACAGTAAATTTATATCCGACGTATTTTCACGCTTTGAGGTGAAAAAGCTTCGCTGGAGCCGTCATCATTAAAAGTTTCACTAGTTAAACCATTTCACTCCACATCAAAGGGCAGTCGACATGCGAGCGGTTACCTGACGACCTCGTGGCAATGTAACGAAAGAAAATTCAAGAAGCCGACCCGGGCGCAGGGCATGTCATGGTTTCATTCGACCTCTTCTTCCAACTTACTTTTCTTCTTTTTCACTCCACGCCTACCCGGACGTAGGGCACGCCATACTTTTATTCGCCCTCTTCATCATTTTTACACCACGCCACTAAAGAGGACAACAGAACAACTAAATGTACTTATAAAGTACCACTCTATTTGTTTTGCCTTCTTTTTCTCTCAACCTGTCGCGACCCACTAAAAAGTATAAGAAACGAAGACTTCGCATTCCGCTACTACACAACCATGAACTCTAAACTTCTGCGGACATTTTAAATACCTACATTACTACCACGAACAATCTTTACTACAAAACTGCATGCATTTTCTTAATGAACATTTTTCTTTTCGCAAATATATTATAGTGTTCAGTTAACAAAATTTCACTTATATTTTCCTTCTTAAATTTGTCATTCTGTAAATAAAACTTTGCTTTAATATGCACACGAAATATTTTACCCTTTCACATTTCAACATTCGACCTTTTAAAATTTAAATTATGCGGACTTTGGACGTGTTTGCCACAAGTTCAATTAACCAAGCTGATATATCCAGGAAAGGAATATCAGTGTAAAGATTAGTGGAAGAATGGTACTTGACACAGGAATACGGTATAACGAACTTATTGTACTCCTGTACAATAAATAATAAGATACAGATAAGCAATCAACTAGTAGGAGCGGAATAAACTATCAAATAGAGAATGCCTTCGCCTAAGACATTTGTCTTCCCTCGTACCGCTTGTCACCGTCCTTTATAGCCTAGAGCATTCCATTCTCGGGGATGGCAGGATGTTTCACTATAACAGAAGCATAACCGAGGCCTCTACACTACCTCATCTCAGCAGTGTATTGTATGGAACTTCGTACTAATTGTTAAGGAAGGAAATGGGAATGATTCAACCCCGTTTATATTATAGTGGTCAAGCCGTATCTGAGAAGGTCTGAACTGATAAAACTAATACCTATAGTTCCCCAAAACAGTTCCGGTCTGAAGTAGAGATACATTGTTGGGAAGTGTTTGTAATGGTAGCATAATTCATCATATAAAATGCTGAGTAGGAACTTATTGAAATCATATCAGGGATGGCAGGTGGTGTCTAGTAATATGTATATCCACAAGTAATGTTCTGATCAGGATGTTAGCAATTTTTAGGAACTTGGAACCACATTAATTGCTGTTGTTCTCAGGTCAACCTTGACCAGGGTAGTAGCACCTGTTATGTTCCCAGGTATGAAAAATAGTGAAGCCCCAAAACAAAATACTATGAACTTAAAAAAATACAATTTATAGTAATAATACTTGTAGTATATTTTTATGTAAAAGAGCCAACTGATCAGCAAAACAAATTTCTTTTGAAAATATATTTAGTTGAGGCCATCATATTATTCAGATGATTTACATTTCAGCACTAAATGCCCCACGGAGGTTGATATGTCGCTAAGAAAACAAAACAAAAAAAACAAAAAAAAAACCCCAGAAAAAAACAACAACAAACAATCAACCAAATAACCAGCATAGAAGAACACTTTCATGATATTAAACCATATAATAATCCTACCATATATTGAAGAAATCAAATTGTATTCTAAAATATAACTTCAACAATACTACAATATAAAACACACATATCAACTCCTCCTAGTATATGCAAAAAGCTGAGTATCATGAACCATGTATCCAACTGTGAAAGCAGAATAACATAACATATTAAATATCCAGTTGCGACATGCCGTTAAACAGATAAATCAAATCAAGTACCGGAAAAGTTCCCTCCAAATGGCTCCCTAGAAAATTAAATTTTGGTATTAAATGGCCAATAAGAAATTGATAAGCAGTTAAATCAATAAACAAAAAAAAAATGATTTCAAAAATATATCTTTTTAAAATATGACTGAAAATCTAAAATATTTTTTACTGTTTAAATAAGTGGCTTCTTTGAGAAAATACACCGAATTTCGGTATTAAACGATCCGATGTGTTGATATACCGTAAGACAAAAGAAAACAAAACAAACAATAAAAAAAAACATAAAACAAATCAGGGACTTTCTGGAGCACTAAACTAAACTGATCCTTTCCTAGCATTTTTAACTGTGGATCGTATGTCTTTTACGTGTCATATCCTTTCAGGACGGTGGCGATCATGGCTCTCCACCTCCCCCTATCCCATGTAGTTCTTAACATTTTTTCTCTTGGTATTTCTTCCAAAACATGCTCTGCCACCCACTTACTCAAACCCATCAAGTATGTCACGCGTTGATTTCCCCAGTCTCTTTGCCTCTATCCCTCCTGTGAGTATCAAATTCTCTAAGTCCTCCTTCCTCATTGCCTGTTCCAGAAACTTCACCTGTCTCTTCCTGATCTTAGTTAAAACTTTCTTTTTCGTTTCCAACCTCTCTAAAACCTTACCGTTGCTCACATATTCACTCTTTGATATCATCAGCACTCTTCTGTAGAACCAAATTTTGGTTGCTCCAATTTTTTCTTCATCTTAGATGAGATTTTCAGCATTCACGTAACAGTCCAGTATTCTATTCTATTTTTCCTCACTCAATACTCTGCTTAACCTTTGGGAAGCGTCCTTGACCAGGCTAATACGCTTTCGGATCTAAATATCGCACTTTCCGTCCTCTATCAAAACACCTTTCAAAGGTATTTAAATTTCTGTACCTGCTTGATTTTAGTATCTCTAACTTGTAATCGAACTGTTACGAGTTTTATTTTAGGTACGGGCTGAATTTGTCTCAATAGGCGTTTAAGTGAAGGAACATCAGTGAGGACGCAACTGTTCATTATTTCAAAAGAAGAATATTTTAAGAAAATGTTTTCATTTTTTCTTTTTAGTTTTTATCAATAAGGAACAATTTCTCATCTTTGTTTCTCAAAGACTTTTTGTATAAGAAAATACTACCAGGTATTATATGCTTGTTCTAAAAAAAGATATAAGCCAAGATACTTATGATCCTGATTAATAGTTCTGAATAGACATCAAAAGTGATAATATCGTCAACACCAAAGTAACGTTATCAACAAACTCACCTAAGATAAAGAAAAATAAATTTTATTCTCTCTTTCTCACTTTCAACTTACCTCAGTCTGTCTTTCCGCCCGTGTGTCTGAGTGTACATGAGTGTGAAAAAATAGAGGTATTATTTTAATAAAATTCAACAGTGTTTTTTTTAATTCCTTGAACCTCGCAGTAGAAGTCAAACCTATTAAATTTCAAGTAACATTTGTCGATTTAGCTTTCGTTTTTTTTTTTTAAGTATCAAAATGAGACAAGAATTTGATTTTCGGAACCTACCTTGTATTTTACAAAACTATTGTTGTATTGACAGGCTTACAGAAAGCAGACTACTTCAAGGTTTGATGACCTTACCTCATCAAATGAACCGTGAGATGTATGTACACGTTTTCACGTTTGTTTGTTCTTTAGAATTTGTAAGCGAAGTATACAAATCCTTTTCTTTAATGGAAAGAAACACGACTAAATCAAAGATTTCCGCATGTGCATGTAAAATGTTGAGTCATCATTATAAACATCAGTCCGATCACCGAAAGTAGTCTTAGGGTCGCTACGCAGCTGAGAACCTGACAATTTTCATACACATATCTGATTGAAAATCGGACAGCCATTTACTTATGTATAGTGTGTCTTAACCAAATAAACCTGATATAGTCTATTCTACTTCAGGTCAAACAACAGTTTATGTCATCTAACTTGGTTTCACTTGGTCACGTACACAGCCGGTGACTTCATCAGTGATGCCGTCTCACTAGCTGCATACACAGTTCCCTGGATATCTGATTGTGCTAGATGGACATTGACTCTACAACCACACTTTGATTATTCTTTTTTTAAAAATCCTGTTGGGTGTCTGGCTACTCTCGTTGCCACAAAACTGGTGGAGGAACCGGTTTAGTCTCCGATAATCAGACCGCAGGTGGTACTGAATTACTTAAAACTTATCGAGTAACCTGATATATTCAGTATTGCTTAGTTTTAACCGCACTAAAAGCAGATAACAAATAAAATTAACCAATCAGCGGGGTTATCTGGGTGTGTTTTAGACAGCCATTGTTAATTCTCATTTATAGAGTTATTAGATTAATCCACCGATTTTGTTCGATATTCACTTTTCGTGCTGAATTTTTATGTTTGGTTTCTCGCTTGTTTGTTTCTCTTCCGTTTGGTCTCAAACATTGACAATTGCTTTAGTTTTCCCCTCATTCGCACTCAGATACCAGGTTGACACAATTTAGGAAAATTTGTTATAAAATTAAGAAGTCGTTATTTTCAAACATTCTTTTTGAATGTTTCAATCTTCCTATGAGCACACGCCACAATAGCTATAATGACAGCATTGGTTTCACTCTAGCATATACACAATTATATTAACTCCTCAGTCATATCACGATAGACAGGTAGAAGCGGTATAGACAGGAAACCAGTAGACCTTACCGATTAGAGGTTTAAAGGCTGAAGTGCCCATCTGGCCACATCTTTCTGCAAACTGACATTTTAAATAATGATTGACAAGATTTAAAAAGGGAAAATCTGTACGAAAGCTTGCTGTATAAAAAAAAAACAATAAGATTTGGAAAAACGCATGTTTTTATATATTTATATACCGTATTTATATTAAATTTATTTTTTATTTATTTGTTTAAACATTATTTTTAATGGATACTTGTATTTGAATAGATATCCTTTTTTATATTTAAATAGCATATTTATTTATATGTACTGGCCAGAATAATCAAGAAATCTTGTCAGGAAAATATGCGTTCCCCGACAGAAGATTTCTCAATTATTCAAGCAATTAAATATAAATTAATAGACTGTTATTAAATACATAATTTAAATAAAAGTACTTACACAAATACGGGAATCCATTGAAATTAATGTTTAAACAAATAAATAATAAAGTATGTTAGTTAATTCATTTCGCAACAGATTACATAATCTAAACTTATTTATAAATGGAACTTTGTCTGTGTGTGTGTATGTGTGTGTGTATGTGTGTGTGTGTGTGTGTCCGTTACCTATAGACTCCGAAACGCCTAAACCGATTTTCTTGAAAATTTACACAGTTGTACTATAAGCGTCTGCGAGTGATCTTAGCTAGGTTTTGTGTTGAGGTACCCCCGATAAATATTGATAATCGATAATCGAAAAATCGGGTTATAGAAGGAGTGGTCCAATTTTAAACAAAATTGGATACATTAACAAAGACATAAAAAACGATATTCAGATATTTCAAGGTTGCAGTTCTTACAATAGTGCAGAAAATCGATAATATCTATCTATCTATCTATCTATCTATCTATCTATCTATCTATATATATATATATATATAAAAGGCAAGATGTTTGTGTGTGAGTCTGTTTGTCTGACTGTATGTCTGTATTTTTTCAGCCCTTTTATTTTAGTTTTTGCTTCGGGTTTGAATCTAAGTAGGCATAATTGTAGTTCTTAGTCTCAACCATGCTACCATTTACTCAGAGGACTTATTTAGCCTTCAAAATTCAGTTTACGACCAAAAAACTTATTTGATATCGATATCAGGAAATCAAAATTTGACTTACATCCATTCATTTTTCTTTCAGTCTACGGTTTCGCTTTAACTGGAAACAACTATTGCTTTTTAGTCTTTCGTGCCAACGTCCAAAGAGTCTGAGCTTCAGGACCATGGATTAGTTGTAATACTTTCACTACACCCGAGCAACGCTTGGCTATACTGCTAGTAATTCGTAAATGTATGCTTACAGAGAATTATTAAAACTAGCGGAATCCGTGGAATTTCCATGGAAGAATAATTATGATTTCCTGGAAAACCTTTACTTTGTCATACTACAAATGATTGTAACGTCTTCAAACATAAAGGTGTTGGATAATAAAATAACGATAACACAGAGTGTAATAAATGTAATGTCCATAGAAGCTACTTTACTGTGAGAGATCTTGAAAGAGAACTTTTTTATTACTGGAAAATCATGGCTTCTGCGTCTATTGTAAACATTTTTATCAAGATTTTTAAAAGATAATAATTTGAAAAATAATTTAATTCATTTGTGAATGAGTACTGATAGTTTCATTAAAATCTGACAATTATTTGATTTTTGCGAGAATTTCCAAATTAATGTTTATCACCGAAAAAGAGTGTTATGCAATCATTACTTTTCCATTGTAAAACAGTAGTAACGTTTCTTTAGCCGCTAACTCAAATCAAATAAAAACAAATCATTTAAAAAATGTTAGAAGAGATTAAAAAATGTTAAAAAATATTTAATGTTACTTCAAAGTCTCCCTTGTCCATTGTAAACAGAAAGGACAACTGAGTAATGGCCAAGGGTGTAGAGGCCATAAATTTCGTTATTAGTTCGCGGGATACGACAACAGACCTACCTATTGTACAGTACACACACATGTACACACGCACAATTACTGCTACAACCACCAGCTTAAGCTGCTACTGATCCGATAATGCTGTAAGCTCTCTCCTCCTACTCTCTCACTCTTTACTACCCATTCCGTTTTGCAAAGGTGAGCGAAAGGCTGAGGAGAGTAAAAAGATAGAGGGGAAGGAAAAGCTAGTGTAGAGAGTGTCGTGTAACGGACGGAGAAACTAAGTAACTAAGGAAAGAACACGCAGAATTATAGATTAAAACTGTTTTACATGGGTTTTCAGAAAAAATCGCTTTACTTTTTATTTTAATCTACTTTGTTTTAGAGTTTTTCAAAAAGTTTGTAAATGTTAATTAGATTTCTACGTGTTGACGCTTAAGCCTGAAATAAAAAAAAGAATCAAGGGAAATAACTGGTTTTTATGTCGCTTATAGTAAGGAAAATATCATAGGATCTATTTTGAGGGATGTCTCTGACTTTTGTAATAAACTGAGTTTTGGTTTAAAATTGCTGATAGTTTTCTTTTGTAATAATGCACTTTTTTCTGTGGTTTTGTAGTCGCTAAAGGAGGATATTAAAGTTCAACAAAATTCGTCCTCTACTTTTGGTGGCTAAAGGTCATTTTTCTAATAGGAAGAACCCTAATAGTAGTTTTTTTTAACCCAAGTAATTTTGACATTTTCTATGATAATCTCTAGATGTAAATTAAGAAGACAAGCTTATAGTAATTGTGATAAAATCTGCATTCATTTGTGAAGGGGATTTTTAAAAACACATACGAACGGATTCTCTTGGAATTATTTTGAAATTTTACATTTATCCGAATGTAGGTATGGAATGTTTAGCAAAAGAAGCGCCTTCGTTGACTGAGTTTATGTGTTGGAATCCGACAAGATGATAGAATAAAGAAAAAGAACAAATAAGAAACGTATCTTAAATTAACATGTTTCTAATTTATTGCAAGCAAACCTCTTTCTAAAACCATAAAATAACCACAACAAACCAACATGGCACAAATACGGTTTAATTATTTACTGAAGAAACATACCTACAGGCAACATGCACAACTATAAAATCAGACCCACTGAATAAATACATTTCATGAAACGCATAAGATAGAAAGTATTTTACTTCTTCAGCAAAAAAAAAAAAAACAACTTCAGATTCCAATCAGCAAAATGCAAAACGACAAAATAAATATAAGAAAATTCTTCGATGTGACTTGACCTTTCAGAACGTAGGCGATTATGGCCTTCCAGGTCTCCCTGTCACTGGTGGCTCTTACCAAGCTTTCCCCTGTTACACCACCCAACCCACGTTCTGACATCCACCTGCTCAAGCCCATAAATCTAGAATATAAATATATACAAACCAGCATGGCCACAAAATCTGGGATCAGTGTATATATTGATTTTAATATAGATTTGAGCCCCCACTTTATATCCACATAATAATTTCTTATAAACAGTTGGCATATATCTACTATGTGCCTTGTCTTTTCAGAACGTAGGCGATCATGGCCTTCTACGTCTCCCTATCTCTGGTGGCTCTTAGCAAGTTTTCCCCTGTAACATCTCGCAGGCCCCGTTCTGCCATTTACTTGCTCAGGCCCTTCAAATATATTATCCGCTGTTTTCATCTGTGTCATTTTTCCTTCCGTCTGGACTGTTAGTATCAGGTTCTCCAATCTCTCCTTCCTCATTGAATTTCCTAGGAACTTCAGTTGTCTCTTACTGATGCTCAGTATTAATTTTCTTTTCGTTTCCATCCTTTCCAACACTTCATCATTGCTCACATACTCGGTCCATGATATTCGCAGCATCCTTCTGTAGAACCACATTTCAGATGATTCAAGTTTTTCCTTCATCTTTGATGATATTGTCCAATATTCACTGCCATATTGAAGAACCGACATCACATAGCAGTCTTGTACACTCTTATTTGTTTCTAGCGAAAGTTTCAAATGTCTTTCACCATGCTAATTCGCCTTTGGATCTCTGTGTCACACTTTACGTCTTCTATTAGAACATTTCCCAGGTATTTAATTTTTTGCACCTGCTTGATTCTAGTATTGCCCACCTGTATCTGGCATTTTGGGCTGCTCTATTTGTTGATGACTATGCATTCAGTTTTCTTTCAGCTTATTTGTAGTCCTTTCTTGTCATTCTCTTCAGCTACCTTCTGTAGGACTTGTAGTTTCCTTTCTGTGTCTGTAATTAGCATTGTATCATCTGCGTATATTATATTGTTCTCTGCGTAACTTATAAACTAGAAAGAAGAAAAATAAAATAAAGAAAATTTCCAAACCGAACGAGAAAAAGACCAAAAAACGATAAACAAATCAGAAAAGTGACACATATAAGCTGATAAATCTAGAAAAATCTACAAAATGAACCACAACGACTACAAAACACTAGTTGAAAAAGAAATTACCAGGTTGTATAAAACCAACAACAATGACATGAAAAATTACATAAACAAGGAAGCAAAAATCATAGCCGCCATACTAAAAAAAAAAGAATATATATATATATATATATATATATATATATATATATATATATATATAGAAATTTTAAATGTTTTCTACATCTTCCTTTTTTTGTTTTTTGAATGATCGAGGAAAGATCATGTTTTCCGGAAAGAAATGCCATATTTCGGAATGATAATGCACTCATTCTTAGAGATAAAATTGTAACTGAATAGCATGAGGGATATTTTAGTGCGGAACAGCATCTTATCCGGCCGTCACAGTCCCCAGATCTCAATATCATTGACCATTTATGGTTAGTTTTAGTAAAACAGACGAGGAGTCAACATTCTCCGCCATCATCATTAAAAAATTGAAGTGAATTTTACCAGAACAATGGATAAAATCTCTACTGGAAATAATTCAAAATTTGTACGAGTAAATCACACGGAGAATTCAAACTCAAATTACTACCAAAGTCGGTGATCCTACACGATACTGAAATAAATTTGTGAAACTCTTTACATTATTTTTTCCAGCCCTTGTATGTGGATATCTTCGTTTCTCTCCCTTTTTACGCTCTCACACCCTGATTGAGCATCCTGGAATAATAGTAGATTTTGATAAACAGTAGCTACTCTGGCATGTACGCATCGCTCATTCAGTGAAATGAATTAGAGCGCCCTAGCTATTGGGCGCGTATAATGATATACGCTAAAATGTCTGGCTACTTCTACCGAACGACTATAGCCCAGGGGTAGTGTCGCCGACTGACGCCATTTCGGTCGGGTTTCAATCCTGGGTAAAAAAGCAATCGGCGTCTAACCGTACTGATGAGTTGTGATACGGCGAAACAGATCTGTCTGCGGATGGCTATATATATATACACTTGTTGTTCGTCACCGTTAGCAAAACTGTGAGGGACGAGTACTATCTTATTACCGTCAAATCTAAGTGCATGCTTATATATATATATATATAATATTGTAATATAATAAATTTAACATTTTCGCGACACAGAATTTTCCGCGTTTCAGAATCTTTTTTTAATTTATGTTTTGTGTCATGTTAATTTAGATTCGTTATTTCGTCGATTCTTTTCATGTAAATTAATGTTCATATTTAAATTTTTTTAAAAAAATTTTAATTATTATCTAGCGTGAATCTTAAACAGTGTCTTTAGAACACAGTCATTTATTTTCTAAAATTGATTACATCTTTATTTTTCATACTTCTGATAATATCTAGTTTTCCTGTAAGCTCAAAGGGCATGCTCCGTTTAAAACCTATAAGTTCGGGACACATGCACTTTTCGCTTACATGAAAGACTATATATCATCAGAAGTATCAACAAGAAAGCTTTACAAAATAAAAAAAATATGACATTAATTTACATGAGAAAAATTGATAATCTGAAATAACGTCACAATAAACATAAATAAAATAAGGCTTTATTTAAATACAAACAGGTTTTAAAAAGAGAAAAAAAACTAATAAGGTAAAGTAGGCTCGAATAAAAATAAAAAATAAATTTTCTTCTCCTTCTGTGTGTCTTGTCCCTTCAGGACGTAGGCGATCATGGCTTTCCACGTCTCCCTATCCCTGGTGAGTCTTAGCACGCCTTCTTCTGTTACACCACCCAAACCCCACTCTGCCATCAAATAGCTGAAGCCCATAAATCTATAATATAAATGTATAAAAACTAGCATGACCAAAAAATGAGGGATCAGTCTATATATTGATTATAATATAGATTTGATGCCCCACTTTTAACCACTTTATAATTTCTCATAAACAGTTGGCATATATCTTCTTCTTCTATGTGCCCTTGTATTTTGAGAAACTAACCATACCTATTAGGTCCATACAACCATGGATGAAAACGTTATAAGTTCTTCTAATTTTAAAAACTGTGTATTCAAAAATTCCCCTTTACGTGAGTGTTAAAAGTGTTAAAAAAATCCCTGTTAGGCGTGCGTTCTTCAAAATGGTAGAAACCTAGGTCGCATAATAACTCGTTTACCAATATATATATATATATATATATATATATATGAAACTTGTACTGGTGTCATATAAGTATTTATTCTGATTATAAAAATTCATTAACATCAT